>NW_026504953.1:0-18195 GCF_026875155.1 Cherax quadricarinatus
TTGGGGCCCTCTGCCTTGGGGGGATCCTGCCTTGGTGGACCACCCCCTTTGGGTGGACCCCCGCCTTGGTGGACCACCCTGCCTTGGTGGACTACCCTGCCTTGGTGGACCACCCTGCCTTGGTGGACCACCCTGCCTTGGTGGACCACTCTGCCTTGGTGGACCACCCTGCCTTGGTGGACCACCCTGCCTTGGTGGACCACCCTGCCTTGGTGGACCACCCTGCCTTGGTGGACCACCCTGCCTTGGTGGGAATCGGCCAGTGTGTTAATAATAAAAAAAAACAAAGATGAATGACACAAACCCACTACCGTTATAGTATGATCCTCACTTAGCGACGAATTCGTGATCTTAGGAATGAAACTCTGTTGTTAAGCGAGGAGAGGCTGTACATTCTGACAACCTTCATTCAGTTTGTGGTGTTGTTATCATTGTTATCGTGTCTGGGAGACTACTCTGTCTCCCACCTTCATGTCAGACACAAGCATCTCACTCGTTGTTATCTCGTGGAGAAGCAACACAGTGCAAGTTATGATGTTTACTTATCAGTTCATCATCTACTGATAAACTGTCTTGTATAGCAGCAAGCACACACTATGGACCCACTGCATCATCACTGCCCTAACACACTGACTATTTCACTAACAACTTTCCACACAGACTTGACTATTACCCACTGCTTTATTACACCAACTTCAATTATATTTCCTTTACCACTCCCCACTACCCTTACTGACTCTCTCTGTATAATCCTAACCCCTCGCTCTTCTTTCATCTTCGCATGTTTTATCCAGCCCTCCAGCACTGTGTTTAATCCTTACTTTTGATTGCAATACAGGTCTCCCTCAACATTCGCATTTTCCACTTTTGCGGGCTTCGAACATTCGCAAATTCCCAGCTGCCCAATCATATTTAAAATGTGTCATTACATATGTTAGGAATTGTGGCAGTGGCATAGTTTGTTTAGAGAGAGGACAAAATAGTCCTTCAATATGACACTAATATCACTAATATTAGGCATAAGAATTAACAACTGGGCGTCTACACTGCAAACTGAATTGTTTGCAATCCTAATGGCGCTAAAGCTAACCTATGACACTGAGCTTGACTCTATCATCATTACTGATTCTATGTCATCATTGAAGGCTCTTGGCTCATATAATGACTCCAACAACATGCTCACTGGGGAAGCCAGGTATAGATACTCAAAAATTAGGGACAAAGGAATTAATGTACAATTGCTATGGATCCCATCACACATTGGATTACCCTTCATGATAAAGTTGATATGTTAGCCAAGAAGAGTATCGAGAAGGAGAATGTAGATTATAACTTTGGTATAACTGTGTCTACCATTAGGAATAATATTAGGAAGAATAAATAATGAAAATAATTGTTATAGGAATGCAGTTAGAAGCCTGATAATCTATAACCCACTATGAAAACATGAACGTAGATAAGTATGTTTATGGAGCAACTTGCAATGTGAACAGACTGACTGATGTTGTAGTGGCCAGGCTTAGGCTTGGTTATAAGTACTTCTGGCAGTTTGGGAGACACAAGATGATGATCAAACTAAATGTAAATTATGTGTTTCAGGCATATGGTCACTTTTTTAACACTATGTGCTTAATTGTCCACTTATTGAGGAATACAGGGGACAGACGTATAATAACCTATGTGACATGTCAAGATATTCTTATTAATGAAAATAAGATACCAGATATACTAAGCAAATTTCCTAAATTTGCTTGTAACAGATAAGTGAACTATAGATATGTAGATATAAATCCATATGTATTCCTGTTAACCCTTTGGGGCCTAGTTCCTAGGCCTTTTGTGTATCCATATGCTCTCGCGCTACCGTCCACAGGATGGATATGGGGTGCACAATAAACTAGCCACTTCGGTGGCAAAATCTAATCTATCTAATATCAACTCTACAGCTTATTTATCTATCACAAATCATCTATTATTATTATTATAATCAAAAAGAAGCACTAAGCCACAAGGGCTATACAGCCACAAATCATCTAATATGACATAATAAACAATATTAGATTTAGATTTTGCCACCGAAGTGGCTAGTTTATTGTGCACCCCATATCCATCCTGTGGACAGTAGCGCGAGAGCATATGGATACACAAAAGGCCTAGGAACTAGGCCCCAAAGGGTTAACAGGAATACATATGGATTTATATCTACATATCTATAGTTCACTTATCTGTTACAAGCAAATTTAGGAAATTTGCTTAGTATATCTGGTATCTTATTTTCATTAATAAGATATCTTGACATGTCACATAGGTTATTATACTGTCTGTCTCTGTATTCCTCAATAAGTGGACAATTAAGCACATAGTGTTCAAGAGAGTGACCATATGCCTGATCACATAATTTACATTTAGTTTGATCATCATCCGTTGTGTCTCCCAAACTGCCAGAAGTACTTGTAACCAAGCCTAAGCCTGGCCACTACTACATCAGTCAGTCTGTTCACATTGCAAGTTGCTCCATAAACATACTTATCTACGTTCATGTTATCATAGTGGGTTATAGATCTACTCAGGCTTCTAACTGCATTCCTATAACAATCATTTTCATTATTTACTTCTCTCCTAATATTATTCCTAATGGTAGACACAGTTATACCAAAGTTATATTCTACATTCTCCTTCTCGATACTCTTCTTGGCTAACATATCAACTTTATCATGAAGGAGTAATCCAATGTGTGATGGATCCATAGCAATTGTACATTAATTCCTTTGTCCCTAATTTTTGAGTATCTATACCTGGCTTCCCCAATGAGCATGTTGTTGGAGTCATTATATGAGCCAAGAGCCTTCATGATGACATAGAATCAGTAATGATGATAGAGTCAAGCTCAGTGTCATAGGTTAGCTTTAGCGCCATTAGGATTGCAAACAATTCAGTTTGCAGTGTAGACGCCCAGTTGTTAATTCTTATGCCTAACTCAACAAATTTATATCGTTCTTAACTAGGGAGTGGCAACAAGAGCAGATGCCAGCCCTGCCAGAAGACTCCTGTTTAGATCCATCAGTGTATATAACTTGTGATAACTTGTTACTACCAGCTAGGTGAGAAATTTCTTCTTGAGCAGTTGCTCTAACAAGAGATTTAAGGAAGGGATTACTAGCAATGAGCTTCTTGGGAGGGACTTGTAGGTATGTGATATTAAATGAACACATCTTCCATGGAGGGTGAAATGCTCTTGTTGCCTACAGTGATACAGCTCATGCAGGTTATAAAACTTAATGCAATTGCACGTTTTCACATCCATTTAGATCTGTGTGTATTTACCTCTAGACACTTGGTAAGATTCACTGTGACAGTGTCTGGTTCGTTCTCAACATTCTAATACCGAGTACAGTGTTAATTTCAACAATCCTATCACTGATACTAGAAATACCAAGCTCCTTCCTCATGTTAAGAACTTTTGTAGATCTGGACAGCCAAGAATAATCCTGAAGCTTCATTTTGCATTAACTCCAAGGGTCGGAGAGAACTTTCTCTAGCTAATATCAACATGGGAGCAGCATAATCAATTAAGGACCTAACATAGGCTATGTACATCATTCTCACGATTCTCACATTTGCACCATAGTTGGGATTGTAGCCAGCAACAGCTTTGAGAGCATTTAGCCTAGCTTTACATTTCTTGTTTAGTTGTGGTATAGTGGATTTGTTAAAGGGTACATCTACACCAAGATATCTGTAAGTTTTAACGTAGCTAATGATTTCACCCTGCAAATAGATGGGTGGGGGATGTCGTTTGCTTGTTAATATCTTAGTTTTAGAGGAAGATATTATGAGGCCTAGTCGATTACAAATTGCTGAACTTCATTAAGAATGGTATTCATCTTCTTATGCCCTGTTGTATGGATCATGATATCATCAGCATAGCTTATAGCTATATGTTTAGGTGAGGCAGGTAGAGCATTTAGAGAGCATTAATCAGAATATTAAATAGCATGGACTAAGAACTCCTCCCTGCGGTGTACCTAAAGACATTTCTTTAGAATCACTTCTGAAGCCTTGGTAAAGGACAGAGGATACTCTATTTGACAGGTATCCTATTATCCAGCAGAATAAGCTACCACCAATATTCATTTTGGCTAGTTCATGTAGTATAACGGTTCTGTTCGCAATATCAAATGCAGATTTTAGATCAAGAAAAGTGTAAAACTAGTAGAGGTGTGTGCAGTGAGAAAGGTGGAAATACATTCTGCACACTTTTACCTTTCATGAACCCATAGAGGTAGGGGGAAAGTTGGTGTCTGATTCTGTAGTACAGTCTGTTAAGCATCATTCTTTCAAAAGTTTTACAAAGACAACTATTTAAGGAGATCGGCCTAAATGTATCAGGCTGTTGGGGCTTAGGGATAGGCACAATGAGACTATTGGTCCAGGAAGTAGGAAGAACGCCCTCAATGTAACTGAGATTATACAGTGCCAACAAAGGGTTATCAGGCACGTGCCTTAGAGTTCTGAGAATATCATAGGTTATACCATACAATATAACATAGAAACATGACATATACTGTAGCATGAATAAAATAGGTCATTATGTGGTGAGTGTTGTTGCTGTTGTTGGGTGTATAAGGGCCACTGAGAGCATCAACCTTCCATAGTGAAGGCAGCAGCTGAGACGGCGGTGTTGTCAGTTGCTCTATATAACTCAAACAACATTGGAGGAGTTAGGTTTGTGCTGTCCTTTTTCTATCTATTAATCACTTAACTTGCTACACTGTTAATGCTACACTTTATCGCTGGCTGGCGCTATAGCCTTTATCAACACATTCTCTCTTCCTCCTCTGCTTTGGTACTCGGCTACAAATTCTTTCTCACCTTCTTTACCAAAGGTCTGGCACTAGTACAATATTTTCATGTGTTTTATGACTGTTCATAGTTCAGTAAGTTAAGGAAGCAGTATTGTTAGGCTAAGTAAATGCTATTATTATATTTCCCAACAATATATTTGTGCACCAAACATTCGCAAAGCTCTTGATCCCCTAACTCTCATGAATGAGAAGGAGACCTGTTATACACACAAGTTGTGTTTGATGCAGTGATCATTATAAACCCGACCTTTTACAACAAGTTGTGTAAGGGGCAGTGATCATATTACCAACACCTTATACACACAATTGTGTAAGAGCTGATCATTATACCAGCAACCCTTTTTTTCACAATTGTTATGATGCAGTTTTATCAAAATTTTAAACCCGGGACCAGGGTTTTACCCCACAAGTTGTGGATGATTCATTTATCATTATACCCCACCGTTATACACACAAGTTGTGTATGATCAGTGATCATTATACCAGCACCAGTTTTTACCAAATTGTGGGAAAACAAGGGGGGGGGTCATTATACCAGCACCCCGTTATCCCCACAAGTTGTGTTTTAAAACATGATCATTTTTACCCCCCACCATTTTACCCAAATTGTGTATAACCAGTGGGTCATTTAAACCCCACCTTTTAAACACAAGGGTTTTGTAGATGCAGTGATCATTATTCCATCCCCCTTTATACACACAATTTTGGGTTTTAAAACCGTGATCATTAAAAACCAGAAACCCGTTATACACACAAAATTTTGTATAACACAAAGGGTCTTTTTAAACCCGCACCCGTTATACACACAAGTTGTGTATAACCGTGATCATTTAACCCGCACCAGTTTAACCCCAAAAAGTTTTGGGATAACCAGTGATCATTATCCCCACCCGTTATAAAAACCCAAATTTGTATAACACAGTGAAACATTTTAAACCCCACCAGTTATACACACAATTGTGTATAACACATGATCATTATACCCCACCAGTTATACACCAAGTTGTGTATAACCAGTGATCATTATCCAGCACCAGTTATACAAAACAAGTTTGTATAACCCGTGATCATTTTTACCAGCAACCCGTTTTTAAAACACAAGGTTTTGTTAAAAACCTTTATTTATTTTTCCCCACCTTAAAACACACAAATTGGTAAAAACACAAGTGATCATTATTTCCAGCCCAAATTATTAAAACACAAATTGTGTATAAAAACAGTGATCATTAACCAGCAAACCGTTAACACCCCAATTTTTGTATAACAAAAGGCCCTTTACCCGCACCATTATAACACAAGTTGTTAAAACGTGATCATTATATCCCGCACCAGTTATACCACAAGTTTTGGGGGGGAAAAATTAACATTTACCACACCATTTTTACAAAACAAGTTGGGTTATAACACCCTGACATTTTTACCAGCACCATTATACACACAAAATTGTGTATAAAAACAGGATCATTATACCAGCACCCCTTTTTACCCACAAATTTGTAAAAACATGATCATTAACCAGCACCCGTTTTACACACAAGTTTTGGGTAACCCCAAATGATCAATTTTTAAACCCGCACCGTTTTACAAAACCAAATTGTTATAACACAGTTATCATTTTACCCCGCACCAAATTTTACAACCCCAAAATTGTGTATAAAAAACAGTGATCATTATACCAGCACCCCGTTTTTAAAACCAAATTGTGTATGAGCAGGATCATTAAACCGCACCTTTTTTAAAACACAAGTTGGTATAAAAAAGTGAAACATTATCCAACAAACCAAATTTTTAAAACAAGTTGTGTATAAAACATGAAACATTTTAAAAAACACCAGGATACCACAAATTGTGTATGATCCCGGGGGTCATTATTCCCCCACCAGTTATTTTAAAACAATTTGTATAAAACGTGATCATTTTTACCCACCATTTTTACACACAAATTGTTATGATGCAGTGAAACATTTTACCAGGGACCATTATACACCCCAAGTTGTGTATAAAAACAGTGATTTATTCTACCGCACCATTTTTTAACACAATTGTGTATGTCATGATCCCTTTTACCAGCACCGTTTACACCAATTTTGTAAAACACAGGGTATTTTAAACCCGCACCCTTATAAAAACACAATTGTGGGATAACACAGTGATCATTTTTACCAGCACCCGGTTTTTACCACAAGTTTGTATGATGCAGTGATCATTATACCCAGCCCCTTAACACACAAAGTTTGTGTAATTTCACAGTGATCATTATACACACCAGTTATACCCCCAAGGTTTTTTTTGATGCAGTGATTTATTAACCAACCATTATACACACAAGTTTTTGGTAAACACAGGATCAAATTTTTTCCACACCAAGTTATTCACACAATTTTGTATGAAAGCTTTATTTATTATACCAGCACCATTAAACACAATTTTGTATAACAAAAGTGTTTATTCACCAACCAGTTTTTAAACAAAAAGTTTTGTATAACACGTATCTTATACCAGCACCCGTTATACACACAAATGTGGAAGATGCATGTCTTATACCAGCACCATTTTTTTTCACACAATTTGTATAAAAACGGGTCATTTTTACCAGCCCAGTTAAAACACACAAGGGGTATAACACAGTGTTTATTTAAAACCACACCAGTTTATACAAACCCAAACTGTGTTTTAACACAGGGATCTTTAAACCCGCACCCGTTATACACACAAACTGTGTATAACCGTGTTATTTTAAAAGCACCCTTTTTCACACCAATTGTTTTATATGCAGTAAAATTTAAACCCGCACCCGTTATTTCAACCCAAATTGTGTATGTTTCGGGGTCATTTAAACCCGCAAACCCGTTTTACACACAAGTTGTGTAAAAACAAGGGGCAATACCACACCATTACAACACAATTTGTATAACAGTGGGTTATTATACCCGCCCCCGTTTTACACACAAGTTTTGGGTTAAAAAAATGTTTAAATTTTACCAGCACCAGGGATACACACAAAAATGTGTATAACACAGTGATCTTTTTCCCGCCCAATTCACACAAAGGTTTTGGTTACACATGATTATTATAAACCAAAACCAGTTTTTACACCCCAAGTTGTGTATGAGGGAGGTTTATTTTAACCCCGCAACCATTTACACACAAAAAAGTATAAAACCCTGATTTATTAACCACACCCGTTACACACCCCAAAAAAGGTATAAAAACAAATGATCATTAACCCCCACCATTTTTTCACACAAGCGGGGTATAAAAAAAGGGGTCATTAACCCACCATTAACACAAAAAATGTATAAAACATGAACATTAACCCCACCAGTTTTTAAAACCCCAAATGGTATAAAACAGTGTCATTTTTTAAACCCCACCATTACACACCAAAAAACGTATAAAACAGGGCTTTTTTACCAACACCAAATTTCAAAACACAAACTGTGTATAAAAAAAAGTGATCTTTAAACCAAAACCCCGTTACACCACAAACTGTGTATTTTAAAAAAGGCATTTTACCCAAAAACCCTTTTCAAACCCCCAAACGTATAAAACAGTGTCATTATACCAGCCCCCAGTTTTCAACACAACTGTTAAAAAAACATGGGTCCTTAACAGGGACCCTTACCCACCCAAATTTTTAAACAGTGATCATTAAAACCAGCACCAGGTTTCAACACAAAAATTATAAAACATTACCATTATTTCCCCAAAACCCCGGGTTTCACACAGGGAAACTGTTTAACAACCAAATTTTAACCCCACCATTACACACACAAAAATGTGAAAAAACGTCAAAACATTTTTTCCCAAAACCCCGCTACAACCCCAAAAAACGATAAAACAGTGTCATTATTCCAAACCCCCAGACACACAAAAAACGGGATAAAACTGTGATCAATTTTACCCAAAACCCGTTACACACACAAACTTTTAAAAACATGATAAATTTACCAAAACCCCAACACCAAACGGGATAAAAAAAGTTACCATTATACCAACACCCGTTACAAAACACAAAAATGTATAACACCATTATACCACACCAGTTACACACCCAAAAAGGGATAAAACTTTTTCATTATACCCCAAAACCACTACACACACAAACGGGATAAAACATGATCTATACCAACACCAGTACACACCAAAAAACTTTTTAAAAAAGTTTACCATTTTTTACCCGCACCGTTACCACACAACTGGGATAAAACATGATCAATTTTTACCCAAAACCTTCCCCCACAAAACTGGGGGAAAACAGGACATTTTTCCAACAAAGCTACACACACAAACTGTAAAAAAAACAGTGATCATTAAAACCAACACCATACAAACAAAACTGTATTAAACCATTTTACAGCACCGTTAACACACAAACTGTATAAAACATGACCATTAAAACCAAAACCAGCTACAACACAAAACTGTATAAAACCCCCTTATACCCAACACCCCCTAAAACACACAACTGTATAAAAAAAAGTGATCATTAAACCAACACCAGCACACACACAAACGTTTTAAAAAAGTGATTTATTAAACCAACCACCATACACACACACAAATGGGAACATTAGGGGGTCTTTTTCCCAAAAAGTTTTTCCAAAACAGTAAGTTTCCGTCGAGACAAAAAATTGAGAACAGAAAAAACCGGTTTGGGCAACTTCTACAAGTAGAAGGTTTGGGGTTTTAGAGAGACACACCTCTCCCAAAATTACCTCTTTTTTCTACTAGCGGATACATTCACCTCCTGAAAAGTATATTTAAAACTCCATACTGTCAGTTAACTCCCCATTGTTTCCGATATGGAAAAAAATACTTTTCCCCCAGGGTGAGGGGCTGACCCCCTCAAAAACTTTTTCCTTTAAGGGCATGGGCTAAAAAACACATCTTCACATTCTTCCCGCTTTAAACCCTTTTTTTGTACCCCGAAGGGAAAAAAGCCCATTGTGTAGGCAAAACGTTTTTAAAAAAGATATCTAACTGTTCCCATGTCTTACCTAACCCAAACCTCCACTCCTGCACAACTTGGGGTTTTTACACAAGCGAAAAATTTTTTCCCCACTCACACCTATCTGAGTTTAACTGAACTCATTTGGGGTCCTAGTGTCTAAAGTATTCTATGTGATGGAACTTCGGGGTTTAACCTTTGGGGGTCATTAAAGGCTTAAAATTTGAGAACAAGTCGTGCATATAAAAAATTCCCCTTTTTAAAAAGGACCATGATGACTGTGTTTGGTTTAAAACAGCACCTTTGAGGTGTTTTCTAGGATAATTTTATTGACTTTCTTGATACCATTTGATAGAATGGAAGACTCACTACTGAAATAAGAGGTGCTTTTGGTTGGTTTCATGACCAGTAGACTGAAATCAGGTTCAAAGCAGCAGAAATATTTGATTTATGATTTTTCAAAGGATGGGCAAGGCCCCCCTACACCCACAGGTCTGTTGTATGGGTTTTTACAAAATCTGAGTCAATAATAATACAGATTGTCAAATTACATGAATCAATCTACTGTACTAAATTATTTTTTTATTTTTATTATTAACCCACTGGCCGATTCCCACCAGTATCAAGTTTTTCTTCTTCTCTTTTTTAGTAAATGTCTACAGGAGAAGGGGTTACTAGCCCATCGCTCCCGGCATTTTAGTCGCCTCATACGACACACATGGCTTACGGAGGAAAGATTCTTTTCCACTTCCCCATGGACAATAGAAGAAATAAAGAAGAACAAGAGCTATTTAGAAAAAAGAGAAAAACCTAGATGTATGTATATATATATGCATGTGCGTGTCTGTGAATTGACCAAAGTGTAAGTAGCAGTAGCAAGATATCCCTGTTATGTAGCGTGTTTATGAGACAGAAAAAGACACCAGCAATCCTACCATCATGCAAAACAGTTGCAGGTTTCTGTTTCAGAGTCATCTGGCAGGACGGTAATACTTCCCTGGGTGGTTGCTGTACTAAATCAACCCCAAAAATGCTAAAGAATCTGTAAATGAGCACATTAGTTTGATTTCAAATACAGTAATAACGGAAATTACTTAACAAGAAACTCACAAATACACACGTAAAGTACATTGGTGCAATGGTTTTTAACACTGGTAAGAAACAATATTGTGTGAATATTCACTCTGTCAGACACTGCAACACAATAGTATCTTGGTACAGAACAGAACAGAACAGAACAGGTATATAAGGGTCCATCCTGTCACTTCAACTCCAAATTGTTTCAGACTATGGAACAATACTCTTCCCCAGACTGAGGGACTGACCACCTCAAAACTTCAAGGGTGATGGACTGATTACATCGTCTTCACGTCTCTTCTGCTTCTATCAACTTTTCTGTACTCGACTGAAGAAGCCTACTGTGTAGGCGAAACGTTTTGAAATAAAGATACCTAACTATTGTATATGCGTCTTACCTAACAACACTGGTAAGTAAGCTTGGAGGAAGGAGTTAAATGAAGCTTTGAGTTTTAGGGTCTTGAGCATCCAGCACACTTGTGTGCATGTGTGTTTGGAGTGAATCGAGACACAGAGTTTTGATGAATGTGCTGTTGGAGTGAGAGTGGAGTGATTAAAATGCCGGGAGCAAGGGGCTAGTAACCCCTTCTCCTGTATATGTTACTAAATTTGAAAGGAGAAACTTTTGTTTTTCCTTTTGGGCCACCCTGCCTCGGTGGGATACGGCTGGTGCGTTGAAAGAAAGAAAGAAAGGTTTATCAGGTCTGAGTCCTGAGATGGGAAGAAGAGAGTCTACATTCTGAAGGAGGAATGGAGATGATACATAAGGTAATCTGAATTGTGATGTTATCACACTTCTAAAAAAACAATTGCATGAATGTTGGTGAGTGGTTTTTCTTCATTAGGTCACCCTGCATTGGTGGGAGAAGGTTGCCGAGTTGAAAAAAGGCTCAGCTAACTTATACAAAAAACACAATTTTATCTGCAAGTTTGAAGAGTGACTGTCTGATTAGGTTTAAAGTCTATCGCTATCGCTGGCACTGGACAAGCACCTAAAGTCAGTTCCTGATCAGCCGGGCTGTGGCTCGTACGTTGGTTTGCGTGCAGCCAGCAGCAACAGCCTGGTTGATCAGGCGCTGATCCACCAGGAGGCCTGGTCACAGACCGGGCCGCGGGGGCGTTGACCCCCGAAACTCTCTCCAGGTAAACTCCAGGTAAACTCCAGTAAGGCCTGTGTACCACCTGCTGTCAGGGCCTATGGGTCAGTAAGGCCTGTGTACCACCTGCTGTCAGGGCCTATGGGTCAGTAAGGCCTGTGTACCACCTGCTGTCAGGGCCTATGGGTCAGTAAGGCCTGTGTACCACCTGCTGTCAGGGCCTATGGGGGGGGGGAATCAGCCAGTACATTGGTCCAGGGTTCGGCTGTGAATTTTTGCGGGGCCCCCTAGCCAGACATTATATTTTTTCACTATTTTTTTTTATTTAAGGTATTTTTAGTTTATTTAGAAAAATAATCATACAAAATTTACTTAGACTGGGGCCCCCTCAGCCTTCCCCCAGGGGCCCCAGAGCAGTCTTGCTACACCTTACAAACTTTCTCTTGGAAGCCATCAATGATACTGCAAGACAAATATATATATATATATTTTATTTTTCAGTAGGTTGGTAGACAGCAACCATTCGGGGAGGTACTACCGACCTACCAAGCGAGTGTAAAAAGGAAGCCTGTATTTGTTTTACATGATGGTAGGATTGCTGGTGTCTTTTTTCTGTCTCATAAACATGCAAGATTTCAGGTACGTCTTGCTACTTCTACTTACACTTGGGTCACACTACATATACATGTACATGTTTATGTACACACACTTATCTGAGTTTTCTTTGATTTTATCTTAATAGTTCTTGTTCCTACTGCTTTTCATTTCATATCCATGGGGAAGTGGAATAAGAATCTTTCCTCTGTAAGCCATGTGTGTTGTAAAAGTCAACTAAAATGCCAGGAACAATGGGCTGGTAACCCCATTTCCCATATAGCTTACTAAAAAGAAAATGAGAGAGTGGGTGAGATGTTATCAACAAATTTTGTTGAAAATAAGAAAAGTTTTGGAGTGAGATTAACAAGTTAAGGAAGCCTAGAGAACAAATGGATTTGTCAGTTAAAAATAGGAGAGGAGAGTTATTAAATGGAGAGTTAGAGGTTTTGGGGAAGATGGAGGGGATATTTTGAGGAATTGTTAAATGTTGATGATGATAGGGAGCTGTGATTTCGTGAAATGGGGCAAGGAGGAATAACATTTTGTAGGGGTGGGGAAGAGCCAGTTGTGAGTGGGGGGGAAGTTCGTGAGGCAGTGGGTTTAAAATGAAAGGGGTAAGGAAAGCCGGATTGATGGGATAAAGATAGAAATGTTTAAAAGCAGGTGGGGATATAGTTTTGGAGTGGTTGGTGCATTATTTAATAAATGTATGGATGAGGGTAAGGTACCTAGGGATTGGCAGAGAGCAGCATAGTTCCTTTGTATAAAGGCAAAGGGGACAAAAGAGAATGCAAAAATTATAGGGGGATAAGTCTTTTGGGAGTATACCGGTAAAGTGTATGGTAGAGTTTATATTGAAAGAATTAAGAGTATGACGGAAAATAGGATAGCAGATAAACAAGGAGGCTTTAGGAAAGGTTAGGGGGGTGGTGGACCAGTGTTTACAGTGAAACATATAAGTGAACAGTATTTAGATAAGGCTAAAGAGGTCTTTGTGACATTTATGGATTTGGAAAAGGCCACCCTGCCTTGGTGGGAATCGGCCGATGTGTTAATAAAAAATTTTTTTTTTCAACAAACCGGCCGTATCCCACCAAAGCAGGGTGGCCCAAAAAAGAAAAACGAAAGTTTCTCTTTATAAATTTAGTAATTTATATGGGAGAAAGGGTTACTAGCCCCTTGCTCCCGGCATTTTAGTCGCCTCTTACAACACGCATGGCTTACGGAGGAAGAATTCTGTTCCACTTTCCCATGGAGATAAAGGAATATAAACAAGAACAAGAACTAGAAAGAAAATAGAAGAAAACCCAGAGGGATGTGTATATATACATATATATGCTTGTACATGCATGTGTAGTGTGACCTAAGTGTAAGTAGAAGTAGCAAGATGTACCTGAAATCTTGCATGTTTATGAGACAGAAAAAAGGACACCAGCAATCCTTCCATCATGTAAAACAATTACAGGCTTTCGTTTTACACTCACTTGGGAATGGACTTGATGGCAGATGGGTGTATGAGAGATGAAGTGAACCATAGAACTGATGAAAAAAAGGTGGGTGGTGCATTGTCTCAATGCACCACCCACCTGTAGACCAAAAACTTTATTCATGAAGAGAAAAGAAAAATGTCCTTGAATATACAGTGGACCTCGAACAATGATATTAATCCGTTCCAGAGAGCTTATCTTCAGGCAAATTTATCGTTAGTCGAATTAATTTTCCCCGTAAGAAATAATGGAAATCCAATTAATCCGTTCCAGACACCCAAAAGTATGAATTTTTTTTTTTCACATGAAATATACATTTTCGTACACAGACAAAGAAGGATACATGCACAGTAATTACTGCACTAAATGAAGAATAAATAACACTTACCTTGATTGAAGCTGAGTGATGAGTGGAGATAATGGAATAAGTAGAGAAGTAATCTTTAAGGTGTTCTTGCAGCTCATCAGTGGTTAGTTCTTCATCATTGTCCTCCACCAACTCTTCCACATCCTCCCCACTAACCTCCAACCCCATGGACTTCCCCAATGCCACAATAGATTCCACAACTGGCATAGGCTCCTGAGGGTTAGCCCCAAACCCTTCAAAATCCCTCTCTTGTACACATTCTGGCCACAATTTCCTCCAAGCAGAGTTCAGGGTCCTGTTAGTCACTCCCTCCCAAGCCTTACCTATAAGGTTTATGCAATTGAGGATACTAAAATGATCTTTCCAAAAGTCACTTAGGGTCAATTGAGTGTCTGAGGTCACTCCAAAGCAGTTTTGAGACATTGCTTTGGTGTACAGTTTTTTGAAATTTGAAATGACCTGCTGGTCCATGGGCTGGAGAAGACGAGTGGTATTAGGAGGCAAGAACTTCACTTTTATGAAGCTCAACTCCCCAAAATTCGCTCTGGCATGTCTGAAGGATGAGCAGGAGCATTGTCTAATACCAGGAGACACTTGAGGTCCAATTTATTTTCCAGGAGGTAATTTTTCACAGTGGGGCCAAACACATGATAAAACCAATCATAGAAAATGTCCCTAGTGACCCATACCTTACTGTTTGCCCTCCACATCACACACAAATTAGCCTTGACAACATTATTTTTCTTGAACACTCTGGGAGTTTCAGAGTGATGCACGAGTAGAGGCTTCACTTTACAATCCCCACTAGCATTACTACACAACATGAGAGTTACTCTGTCTTTCATAGGCTTGTGTCCTGGCAGTGCTTTTTCCTCCTGTGTAATGTAGGTCCTGTTTGGCATATTCTTCCAAAACAGGCCTGTTTCGTCACAAACACTTGTTGGGGTTTTAATTTTTCAGTGTCTATGTATGCCTTGAATTCCTGCACGTATTGGCAGTTTGGAAGGATATGTTGTGTATCTTTATAGGTATATGCTTCTAAACTGTTGTGTTCTGAGCACCTCTGCAAAAGCAGTGATTATGTGTGAGTGAGGTGAAAGTGTTGAATGATGATGAAAGTATTTTCTTTTTGGGGATTTTCTTTCCTTTTTGGGTCACCCTGCCTCGGTGGGAGACGGCCGACTTGTTTAAAAAAAAAAAAAAGCCACTTTTTGGTCCGAACTGGCAGCCTCACAATGCCTTACCACACTGTGATTGCCATTACGATTCTTACATCTCTCAAACCTTTATTTGGCGCATGTACACACCCTCATTTACAGGCTATCTCCCCCAACCAGCGAACCAGGTGACTGAGGGTTGACGATGGGGCCCCGTCGTTCAACCAGTACCCAGGTTCCAGCCAATGAGAAGATGGTTTTGGCAATCGCAGAGGTTATGTGGGTACCACTCTCCTGTCTGCCCTTGTCATTCCCATTCTAGAGCTGGTTGAAGCACGGTCTGCTCTCTATTGGCTTCTATTCTGCCTTGCTTACCGTGGAGTGCACTAATACCTATTGCTGTACATAGCGTATATAGTGTACATATTGCTGTGCTAAACTGGTGAAAGATAATATAAGTCAAAAGTTTTCTGCTGTGTTTATTTTGCTCCCTTTACACCCAGGATAACAGGCCATATGGACTCCTGGGTTGTAATACCAACCTTTGCTGACTTTAAATTCAATAACATCACTAGTTGCAGGAATTTTTTTAATTAAATCGTCATGCAACTGCCTTGCCTTTTCACTGAGAGATACTATCTCCTGATATCTGTTTTTCGTTTATCCACAACAACAGCAATCTCTCAACATCTTCGAGTACTTGCGATCTCTGTTTCGAAAACATACTTGCACCTTTCACAACAACAACTTCCTTGATTGCCTTTCTGTTGGCCAAGATAGTAACGATGGTTGATTGGGGTTTGTTATACAACCTGGCCAGCTCGGAGACACGCACTCCATTTTTGTACTTTGTGATTATCTCCTTCATTTCTATTGTAATTCTCACCCTTTTGGCACTAGAAGCTTTCTTTGGGCCCATGGTGGCTTATTTAGCAGTTACAAGCACTAAAAACACTGGAATAATACAAAATGTACCAAATGTATGCGTGGAAGCGACCGCACTGGCTTGTAAACACTGGCACACTAACTTAAGGCAGACAGCTAAGGCGCGCTCAGGCCAGATGGACACGTGGAAAGCGTTCGGGACGGATGTTGTTAGCCGAGTTTTTCATCGTTGGTCAGGCCAAAATGTTTACGCTAAAACGCTTCGTTAGGCGATTTTGTCGTTAGACGATGCCTTCTTTGGTCGGGGGTCCACTGTAGTGGTATGGGTGTAAAACATTGGTTTTGAATGTTGCAGCGAGGTAGTGGAGATGTGTTTGAGGCCAATGTGTGTTTTAATATTATGCAGAGAATTTGGAGCTGGACATTTAAATAAGGTGTGGGGCTACCAGAAGTACTAAGACGGCTGAAGAGCAGCTGTTGAGCTGGTTTGAACATTTAAGAGAAGATGGAGCAAATTAAGATGATTAAGAGGGTACAGTACATAAATCTTGGAAAGGAGGAGTATTATAATTATAATCATGGGGAAGCACTAAACCTGTAGGAATATACAGTGCATGTGGGGGGGGATGGAAGGTATTCAGGCTCAATTAAGGGAACTGGAACATAGATCCAATTCCCTAGATCAAGAGCCCCTCACCAAACATTTAAGGAACCTCCCTTGAGGGAGGAAAGGAAATAGAGGTCATCTCGGAAAAGGCTACAGGAAGGAGGAGTTTAAAGGAGGTTTTGAGCGCTAAGAGCATAGACGTCCAACAGACTGGTGTGAGCACGTTAGATAGGAGTGGAGGCAACTGGTTTTTAAGACCTGGCATGGTGTCAAAGTAAGGTCATATTTATAAAAGAATTCAGGGATACCAGTTAGCTGGGCTTGAATTTGGAGGTAGTAAGTTGAGTGCTGTACCTTGAAGAAAGGGTGAGGATGTTGCAGCTTAGAGAGCCATCTGAGCTTAATGTCGGCATACTTTGGTTAAAACTGACTTTTTTTTTCTTTTCAATCACTCTCCTTGGTGAAATGGCCATGTATTAAAAAAAAAATTTGGTAATGTCTATATGTGCTGCAGTGAAACTGTTTGTGCTAAGAAAAATGTTTAAGCTGGGAAAAATTTAAATTTTTTTAATACTTTGTACACATATTTTCTTCCTCTTTGGGTCACCCTGCCTCGGTTGGAGATGGCCGACTTGTTGAAAAAAAAAAATATTATAATCAAACTAAGCACTAAACCCACAAGGGGTCATGCAGTTTTGTAAACCCTTGCATCAAAAGTTAGTGGAACACTAAAATTTCAACTCAATCAGGGCCAGAGGGGGTCCCTAGCTGTGGCTCATCTGACTGATCAAAACATGATAAATCCAAAGACAACTTTATTGGGAAAGATATTTTTTTTTTTAACATGTCAACCGTTTCCCACTGAGGCAGGTTGACCCAAAAAGAAAGAAAAAACTTTCAGCATCATTCAACACTTTCACCATCACTGATATATATTTTTGAAGATATACTACATATTGACAAAAAAAAAAATTTTACTAATTGATGTTTAGTAAAATCAAAGCATTACCTTACAATAGTTCTTTCTTATTAATGGACCATCCCTCTCTCTGACACATGTTATAATGTGCGTGCTTCTCTACCTTATGGCCAAACTAGGTTAGGT
>NW_026504954.1:0-20709 GCF_026875155.1 Cherax quadricarinatus
GTATTTCTCCCTTTTTCTTCGATCGAATGAATTCTTCTCATCAACTTCACGTCATCTGCAAACAGGGACACTTCGGAGTCTATTCCTTCAGTCATGTCGTTCACAAATACCAGAAACAGCACTGGTCCCAGGACTGACCCCTGTGGGACTCCCCTGGTCACAGGTGCCCACTCTGACACCTCGCCACGTACCATGACTCGCTGCTGTCTTCCTGACAAGTATTCCCTGATCCATTGTAGTGCCTTCCCTGTTATCCCTGCTTGGTCCTCCAGTTTTTTCACTAATCTCTTGTGTGGAACTGTGTCAAAAGCCTTCTTGCAGTCCATGAAAATGCAATCCACCCACCCCTTTCTCTCTTGTCTTACTGCTGTCACCACGTCATAGAACTCCAGTAGGTCTGTGACACAGGATTTCCCGTCCCTGAAACCATGTTGGCTGCTGTTGATGAGATCGTTCCTTTCTAGGTGTTCCACCACTCTTCTCCCGATAATCTCCATGATTTTGCATACTATACATGTCAGTGACACTGGTCTGTAGTTTAGTGCTTCATGTCTGTCTCCTTTTTTAAAGATTGGGACTACATTTGCTGTCTTCCATGCCTCAGGCAATCTCCCTGTTTCGATAAATGTATTGAATATTATTGTTAGGGGTACACATAGCGCCTCTGCTCCCTCTCTCAGGACCCATAGAGAGATGTTATCCGGCCCCATTGCCTTTGAGGTATCTAGCTCACTCAGAAGCCTCTTCACTTCTTCCTAGATTGTGTGTACTGTGCCCAGCTCTTGGTGCACCCCACCTCTCCCTCTTTCAGGAGCCCCTTCTGTCTCCTCTGTGAACACTTTTTTGAATCTCTTGTTGAGTTCCTCACACACTTCTCGGTCATTTCTTGTTGTTTCTCCTCCTTCCTTCCTTAGCCTGATTACCTGGTCCTTCACTGTTGTTTTCCTCCTGATGTGGCTGTATAACAGCTTCGGGTCAGATTTTGCTTTCGCTGCTATGTCGTTTTCATATAGTCGTTGAGCCTCCCTTCTTATCTGTGCCTATTCATTTCTGGCTCTACGACTGCTCTCGTTATTCTCCTGGGTCCTTTGCTTCTATATTTCTTCCATTCCCTAGCACACTTGGTGTTTGCCTCCCTGCACCTTTGGATGAACCATGGGCTCATCCTGGCTTTTTCATTATTCCTGTTACCCTTTGGTACAAACCTTTCCTCAGCCTCCTTGCACATTGTTGTTACATATTCCATCATCTCATTAACTGACTGCCCTGCCAGTTCTCTGTCCCACTAAACCCCATTCAGGAAGTTCCTCATTCCCATGTAGTCCCCTTTCTTGTAGTTTGGCTTCATTCGCCCTGGCCTTCGTGCGTCCCCCTCCACTTGTAGCTCTACTGTGTATTCGAAGCTTAAAACCACATGATCGCTGGCCCAATGGGGTCTTTCATATGTGATGTCCTCAATATCTGCCCTACTCAAGGTGAATACTAGGTCCAGTCTTGCTGGTTTTCAAGTACCACCTCCATTATCTTAGCCCTCCATGTATCTGGCCCCCATGTGGCTCCAAGTTCTCCCAATCGATTTCCTTATGGTTAAAGTCACCCATGATCAGGAGCTTTGCCCTGCATGCATGAGCTCTTCTGGCCACTGCAGCCAGTGTGTCAACCATCGCTCTATTGCTCTCATCATACTCTTGCCTTTGCCTTCTGCTATTCTGTGGTGGGTTATACATCACTGAAATTACCACTTTGGGACCTCCAGAGAGAAGCGTTCCTGCTATGTAATCGCTTGCTTCTCCGCTGTCTCCTCTCTCCAGCTCATCAAAATTCCATAGGTTTTTGATCAGCAGTGCCACTCCTCCACCCCCCTGTTCCCTCTGTCTTTCCTTAGGATCAGGTATCCCGTTGGAAAGATGGCGTCTGTTATCATACCCGTAAGCTTGGTTTCTGTGAGTGTTATGATGTCCGGTGATGCCTCTTTGACTCTTTCGTGCCACTCCTCCCACTTATTTGTTATTCCATCAGCGTTTGTGTACCATACCTACAGTTTCCTCTCCAACACTGTGGTTTGGGGGCCTGTGAGGGTAGGAGACCTGGTAGCATACTGTGGGATTTTATAGCTGGGTGATGGGTGGAAGCTGTGAGTATGGATTGTGGTTTGTGTTGGGATGGTGTGATAGGTTGTGGGGCTCTGAGGATAGTTCTGTGTGCTTACCCTTGCTACTCTCTCCTCCTCTGTTTGACATCTGCTGGTTCTGTCCTTGTCTCCTTTCTTAGCTCCTTTTGCTTTTTTGTCCTCTCCCTCAGCTGCTGTCGTTCTGTTTGTGTTCTGTCTCTGTCTAGGAACACCCTGTTGTACTCTTCCGAGTACTTCAACCGTGTTCGTAACTGTGTGTCTCTGTCTGTGTGTCTGTGTGTGTGTGTCTGTGTGTGTGTGTCTGTGTGTGTCTGTGTGTGCATGTCTTCTTCAACATGCGAGGCAAGTTTTTTCTCATTCGTGAAATTGTTGGCAAATGAAATATGAAGTCTATCTACTACACGAGCGTCACCTGTATACCACGAGTCAAGAATACTGTAACAGTTTAAATACTGATGAAAATATACTTATAAATAGTTTGAAAACCAGCAGGTAGATCAATAAGACATTATCAGTCAAATACAAAGAAAATGACAGAAGTTGCTAAGAGGGAGTCTGAGGTAATCAGTCGGTCAGTGAGGACGAGCAGAGGTTAAAATAAGTCATAATAATACATAAGTCTGAAGGATTGCATCCAGAATTTGTATATTGTATTTATAATCTGTATATGATAAGAGTGGATAGGGAAGTTATTCTGAAGATGTTGCAAATGAATTGAACAGGTTAACGAGAGCAGTAAAGAACTTTCATGCAAAGAGGGAGGGTCAGATTAATGTAGGGGAGATGGTGTGTGTGTGTTGTATGTGTACTCACCTATTTGTACTCACCTATTTGTGGTTGCAGGGTCGATCTTAGCTGTGTGTGTGTGTGTGTGGTGTGTGTGTGTGTGTGTGTGTGTGTGTGTGTGGTGTGTGTGTATGTGTGTATGTGTGTGTGTGTGTAGTGTGTTGTTGTGTGTGTATGTGTGTGTGTGTGTATGTGTGTGTGTGTGTATGTGTGTGTGTATATGTGTGTGTGTGTGTGATGTATGTGTGTGTGTGTGTGTGTGTGAATGTGTGTGTATGTGTGTATGTGTGTGTGTGTGTGTGTGTGTGTTGTGTGTTGTGTGTGTGTGTGTGTGTGTGTGTGTGTGTTGTGTAATGTGTGTGTGTGTGTATGTGTGTGTATGTGTGTTGTGTGTGTGTGTGTGTGTGTGTTGTATGTGTGCGTGTGTATGTGTGTGTGTGTGCATGTTTGTGTGTGTATGTGTGTGTGTGTGTGTGTGTGTGTGTGTGTGTGTGTACTCACCTAGTTGAGGTTGCGGGGGTCGAGTCCGAGCTCCTGGCCCCGCCTCTTCACTGATCGCTACTAGTCACTCTCCCTGAGCCGTGAGCTTTATCATACCTCTGCTTAAAGCTATGTATGGATCCTGCCTCCACTACATCGCTTCCCAAACTATTCCACTTACTGACTACTCTGTGGCTGAAGAAATACTTCCTAACATCCCTGTGATTCATCTGTGTCTTCAGCTTCCAACTGTGTCCCCTTGTTACTGTGTCCAATCTCTGGAACATCCTGTCTTTGTCCACCTTGTCAATTCCTCTCAGTATTTTGCATGTCGTTATCATGTCCCCCCTATCTCTCCTGTCCTCCAGTGTCGTCAGGTTGATTTCCCTTAACCTCTCCTCGTAGGACATACCTCTTAGCTCTGGGACTAGTCTTGTTGCAAACCTTTGCACTTTCTCTAGTTTCTTCACGTGCTTGGCTAGGTGTGGGTTCCAAACTGGTGCCGCATACTCCAATATGGGCCTAACATACACGGTGTACAGGGTCCTGAATGATTCCTTATTAAGATGTCGGAATGCTGTTCTGAGGTTTGCTAGGCGCCCATATGCTGCAGCAGTTATTTGGTTGATGTGCGCTTCAGGAGATGTGCCTGGTGTTATACTCACCCCAAGATCTTTCTCCTTGAGTGAGGTTTGTAGTCTCTGACCCCCTAGACTGTACTCCGTCTGCGGCCTTCTTTGCCCTTCCCCAATCTTCATGACTTTGCACTTGGTGGGATTGAACTCCAGGAGCCAATTGCTGGACCAGGTCTGCAGCCTGTCCAGATCCCTTTGTAGTTCTGCCTGGTCTTCGATCGAGTGAATTCTTCTCATCAACTTCACGTCATCTGCAAACAGGGACACCTCAGAGTCTATTCCTTCCGTCATGTCGTTCACAAATACCAGAAACAGCACTGGTCCTAGGACTGACCCCTGCGGGACCCCGCTGGTCACAGGTGCCCACTCTGACACCTCGCCACGTACCATGACTCGCTGCTGTCTTCCTGACAAGTATTCCCTGATCCATTGTAGTGCCTTCCCTGTTATCTCTGCTTGGTCCTCCAGTTTTTTGCACCAATCTCTTGTGTGGAACTGTGTCAAACGCCTTCTTGCAGTCCAAGAAAATGCAATCCACCCACCCCTCTCTCTCTTGTGTGTGTGTGTGTGTGTGTATGTGTGTGTGTGTATGTGTGTGTGTATGTATGTGTGTGTATGTGAGTGTGTGTGTGTGTGTGTGTGTGTGTGTGTGTGTGTGTGTGTGTGTGTGTGTGTGTGTATGTGTGTGTGTGTGTGTACTCACCTATTTGTACTCACCTATTTGTGGTTGCAGGGGTTCGGGCATAGCTCTGGCCCCGCCTCTTCATGTCGGTGACTGGTCCTCTCTCTCCGTGTGTGTGTTGTGTGTCTGTACTCACCTAGTTGAGGTTGCAGGGGTCGACGTCCTCGCCCCACCTCTGGCCCCGCCTCTTCACTCGTCGCTACTTGGATCACTCTCCTGTTGAAAAACCGTTGAGCTTTATCATTCTCTGCTTAAAGCTTTGTATGGATCTGCTCCACTTACGTAGCTTCCCATACTATTTCCACTTCCGGACTCTCTGTGATGAAGAATACCCTTCCTAACTCCCTGTGATTCATCGTGTCTTCAGACTTTCCAACTGTTTGTCCCCCTTGTTGCTGTGTCCCATCTCTGGAACTTCATGTCTTTGTCACCTTGTCAATTCCTCTCAGTATTTTGTATGTCGTTCATCTTGTGCTTCCTTATCTCTCTGTCTCAGTGTCGTTCAGGTCGATTTCCATTAACCCTCCTGAGTAGGACTACCTCTTAGCTCTGCGGAATTGTCTTGTTGCAAACCTTTGCCACTTTCTCTTAGTTTCTTTACGTGGCTTGACTAGAGTGTATGGGTTCAGACTGGTGCCGCATACTCCAATATGGGTCCTAACGTAACTCGGTGTACAGGTCCTGAACGATACTTCTTAAGATGGCGGAATGTCTGTTCTGAGGTTTGCTAGGCGTCATATGCATGCAGGATATTTGGTTTTGATGTGCGCTTAGGAGATGGCTGGTGGCTATACTATCCCAAGATTTTTTCCTTGAGTGGGAGGTTTGTAGTCTCTGGCCACCTAGTAGTGGTTATTCCGTGCTGCGGTCTTCTTTGCCCTTCCCCAATCGTCATGACTTTGACTTGGTGGGATTGAACTCCAGGAGCCAATTGATGGACCAGGTCTGCAGCTCTGTCCATATTCCTTTGTAGTTCTGCCTGTTTCTTCGAGTCGAATGATTTCTTCTCATCAACTTCACGGCATCTGCAAACGAGGGACACTCGGAGTCTATTCCTTCAGTCATGTCGTTCACAAATACCAGAAACAGCTACTGGTCCAGGACTGACCCCTGTGGGACTCCCCTGGTCTCAGGTTGCCCACTCTGGACACCTCGCCCGTACCATGACTCGCTGCTGCGTCCGACAAGTATTCCTTATCCATATGACTAGTGCCTTCCCTGTTTATCCCTGCTTGGTCTCTCCAGTTTTTTCACTAATCTCTTGTGTGGAAACTGTGTCAAAAGCTTCTTGCGTCCATGGAAAAAGCAATTCCACCCCCCACCCCTTTCTCTCTTGTCTTACTGATGTCACACGTCATAGACTCCAGTAGGTCTGTGACACAGGAAATCCGTCCCTTGAAACCATGGTGGCTGCTGGTTGATGAGAACGTTCATTTTCTAGGTGTTCACCCTCTTCTCCGATAATCTCCATGATTTTGCCACATACTATACATGTCAGTGCACACTGGTCTGTAGTTTTAGTGCTTCATGTCAGTTCTTTTTTTTAAAAGATTGGGACTACATTTTGCTGTCTTTCCATGCCCTCAGGGCAATCTCCCTGTTTGATAAATGTATTGAAATATTTATTGTTAGTGGGGTTACACATAGCGCTGCTGTTCTGCTCCCTATCTCAGGAGCAGCCATAGAGGATGGTTATCCGGACCCATTGCCTTTGAGGTATTAGCTCACTCAGATGCCTTTCATTCTTCTAGATTGTGTTGTAATGTGCCCAGCTCTTGGTTGCACCCACCTCTCCCTCTTTCAGGAGCCCCTTCTGTCTCCTCTGTTGTACACTTTTTTGTGAATCTCTTGTGAGTTCCTCACACACTTCTCTGGCTCATTTCTTGGTGTTTCTCCTCCTTCGTCCTTTGCCTGATTTACCTGGTCCTTCACTGTTGTTTTCCTCCTGTTGTGGCTGTATAACAGCTTGGGTCAGGATTTGGCTTTCGCGGCTATGTCGTTTTCATTAGTCGTTTGTGAGCCCTCCCTTTCTTATCTGTGCTAGCTCATTTCGGCTTTCGGACTGCCTCCTCGTTATTCTCCTGGGTCCTTTGCTTCTATATTTCTTCCATTCCCTAGCAACTTGGTGTTTGCCTCCTGCTACCTTTGGAGAACCATGGGCTCATCTGGCGTTTTTCATTGTTTCCTGTTACCCTTGGTACAAACTTTCCTCAGCCTCCTTGCACATGGTTGTTACATATTCCATCATCTACATTAACTGGACTGCCCTGACAGTTCTCTGCCTCCCTCTCAACCCCATTCTAGGAAGATTCTCATGCCATGTAGTCCCTTTCTTGTAGTTTGGCTTCATTCGCCTGGGCCTTCGTGCGTCCCCGCCTCCATCTTGTAGCTCTACTGTGTATTCGAGTATAAAACACATGATCTGTGGCCCAATGGGTCTTTCATATGTGATGTCTCAATATCTGCCCTACTCAAGGTGTTAATACTAGTCCGGAGTCTTGCTGGGTTTTCAAGTACCACCTCCATTATCTTAGCCATTCCATGTATCTGGCCCCCAGTGTTGGCTCAAGTTCTCCCGCAATCGATTTCCTTTTGGTTAAAGTTCACCCGTATTGATCAGGAGCTTTGCCCTGCCATTGCATGAGCTGTGTGTCCGGCCACTGCAGCCAGTGTGTCAACCATCGCTCTATTGCTCTCATCATACTCTTGCCTTTGCCTTCTGCTATTCTGTTGTGGGTTATACATCAATGAAATCGTACACTTTGGGACTCCAGAAGGAGAAGCGCTTCCTGCTATGTATCGCTTGGTTCCCTTCTCCGCTGTGTTCTGTCCAGTCATCAAAAATTCCATAGTTTTTGTCAGCAGTTGCCACTCTCCAACCCCCTGTTCCCTTGGCTTTCCTTTAGGATCAGGTATCCGTTGGAAAGATGGCGTCTGTTATATCCCCGTAAGCTGTTGGTTTCTTGAGCTCCGTAGTGTTATGATGTCCGTGTGATGCCTCTTTGCGTTCTTTCGTGCCACTCCTCCCATTTATTTGTTATTCATCAGCTGTGTTTGTGTACGCATACCTCAGTTTCCTCTCCAAACCACTGTGGTTTGGGGGCATGTGAGGGTAGGAGACCTGGTAGCATTACTGTGGGATTTTATAGCTGGGTGATGGGTGGAAGCTATGTGAAGTATGATTGTGGTTTGTGTGGGATGGTGTGATAGGTTGTGGGGGCTCTAGAGCGCATAGTTCTGTGTGTTACCCTTGCTACGCTCTCCTCGCGCGGATTGACATCTGCGGGTTCATGTCCTGGTCCTCACTTTCTTAGCACTTTGCTTTTTTGTCCTCTCCCTCAGCTGCTGTCGTTATGTTTGTGTTCTGTCTCTGTCTACGGAACACCCTGTTGTACTTTCCGAGTACTTCAACGCTGTTCGTATACTGTGTTGTCTTGCTGTGTTGTCTGTGGTGAGTGTGTCTGTGTGTAGTGTGTCTGTGTGTGTGTGTCTGATGCTTGTGATTCTGTGTGTGATGTCTTCTTCAACATGGAGGCAAGTTTTTCGCTCATTCGTGAAAACTTGTTGGCAACAAATGAAATATGAAGTTAATTACTACACGCAGCTCGTCACCTGTATATACCACGAGTCAAAGATTTACTGCTACAGTTTAAATATGATGAAAATATACTTAGAAATAGGTAGAAACCAGCAGGTAGATCAATAAAGCATTATCAGTCCAATAAAATGAAATGAACCGAAGTTGTACAGAGGGTGTCTGAGGTATCAGTCGGTCAGTGAGGACGAGAGCAGAGGTTAAAATAAGTCATAATAATACATAAGTTGAAGGATTGCATCCAGAATTTTGTATATTGTATTTATAATCTGTATATGATAAGAGATGGATAGGGAAGTTATCTGAGATGTTGCAAAGAATTTTGGAACAGGTTAAGAGAGCAGTAAAGAACTTTCATGCAAGAGGGAGGGTTCAGATTTAATGTAGGGGAGATGGTGTGTGGTGTGTGTTGTGTACTCACTATTTGTACTCTCCTATTTGTGGTGCAGGGGTGAGTCTTAGCTGTGTGTGTGTGTGTGTGTGTGTGGGAGTGTGTGTGTGTTTGTTGTGTGTGTGTGTGTGTGTGGTGTGTGAATGTGTGTATGTGTGTGTGTGTTGTATGTAGATGGGTGTGCGTGTGTGTGTATGTGTGTGTGAGTGTGTATGTGTGTGTGTGTAGTATGTGTGTGAGTATATGTGTGTGGCGTTGTGAGTATGTGTGTGTGTTGTGTGTGTGTGAAGGTCGTGGGTATGTGTGTATATGGTGTGTGTGTGTGTGTGGTGTGTGTGTGTTGGTGTTGTGTGTGTGTGTGTTTGTGTGTGTGTGTCTGTGAGTGTGAATGTGTGTGTGTGTGTATGTGTGTGTCTGTTGCGTGTGTGTGTGTGTGTGTGTTGTGTGTGTGTGTGTATGTGTGCGTGTGTATGTGTGGTGTGTGTGAATGTTTATGTGTGTATGTGTGAGTGTTGTGTGTTGTGTGGTGTGCTGTGTCTGTGTTTGTACTCACCTAGTGAGGTTGCGTGGTCGAGTCCGAGCTCCTGGCCCGCCTCTTTCACTGATCGTACTAGGTCACTCGCCCTGAGCCGATGAGCTTTATCATACCTCTGCTTAAAGTATGTATGGATCCTGCCTCCATCATCGCTTCCCAATACTATTCCACTTACTGACTACTCTGTGGCTGACGAAATACTTCCTAAATCCTTTGATTCATCTGTGGCTTCTGCTTCCAACTGTGGTCCCATTGTTACTGATGTCCAAGCTCTGGAACATCCTGTCTTTGTCACCTTGTTCAATTCCTCTCCGTACTTTGCATGTCGTTATCATTGTCCCCCTATCTATGCCTGTCCTCAGTGTCGTTCAGGTTGATTTCCCTTACCTCTCCTCGTAGGACATACTCTTAGCTCTGGGAATAGTTTGTTGCAGCCTTTGCACTTTCTCTAGTTTCTTCACGTGCTTGGCCTAGGGTGTGGGTTCCAAACTGGTGCCGCCTACCAATTATGGGCCTAAATACACGGTGTACAGGGGTCCAGAATGATTCTTATAAGATGTCGGAATGCTGTTCTTGAGGTTTGCTAGTCGCCCATATTGCTGCAGGCAGTTATTTGGTTGAGTGCGTCTTCAGGAATGTGCCTGGTGGTATACTTCACCCCAAGATCTTTCTCTTGAGTGAGGTTTGTTTTCGTCTCTGACCCCCTAGGTCCTTTACCTGCCGTCTGCGGCTCTTCTTTGCCCTCCCAATCTTATGACTTTGCCACTTGGTGGGAGATTGAACTTCCAGGAGCCAATTGCTGGACCAGGTCTGCAGCCTGTCCAGATCCCTTTGTAGTTCTGCCTGGTCTTTCCGATCGGTGAATTCTTCTATCCAACTTCACGTCACTGCAACCGGGACAACTAGAGTCTATTCCTTCCGTCATGTCGTTCCACAAATTCCAGGAAAACTGTGCTCACTGGTCTAAGGACTGCCCCTGGGGACCCCGCTGGTTCACAGGAGCCCACTCTGACACCTCGCACGTACCATGACTCGCTGTGGTCTTCCTGACAAGTATTCCTGATCCATTGATGTAGGAAACTGGCTTCCCTGTTATCTCAGCTTGGTCCTCAGTTTTGCACCAATCTCTTGTGTGGATCTGTGTCAAACGCCCCATCTTGCAGTCAAGGAAAATGCAATCACCCACCCTCTCTCTTGTTGTGTGGTGTTGTGTGTGTGTATGTGTGTTGTTGTGTGTATGTGTGTGTGTATGTATGTGTGTGTATGTGAGTTGGTGGTATGTGTGTTGTGTGTGTGTGTGTGGTGTGGGTGAGTGTGGTGTGAGTGTGTGTGTGTATGTGTGTGTGTGTGTTGTACTCACCTATTTGTACTCACCTAGTTGTGGTGTGCAGGGGTGAGTCACCGCTCCTGAGCCCCGCCTCTGCGTGATTGCTACTTAGGTCCTCTCTCCCCCTGCCCCATGAGGCTATATCATACCTGCCTTAAAACTATGTATGGTTCCGCCTCCACTACGTCCACTTTCTAGCTATTCCACGGCCTGACTACCTCTATGACTGAAGAAAAACTTCCTAACATCCCTTTGATTATCTGAGTCTTCACCTTCCAATTGGGGACCTCTTGTGTTGTGTCCCTTCTCTGAACATCCCGTCTTTGTCCACCGTGTCTAATTCCGCCCCACAGGTAGTTTTATATGTCGTTATTATGTCTCCCTGACCCTCCTGTGTCCTCCAGTGTTGTCAGGCGCCGATTTCCCTCAAACCTTTCTTCGTAGGGGCCAAACCCGTAGTCTGGGACTGTCTTGTTGCAAACCTTTGCACTTTCTCTAATTTCTTGACGTGATTGACTAGGTGTGGATTCCAAAATGGTGCTGCTACTCCAGTATGGGCTGACATAAATTGGTATACCTGAAGTCTTAAAACGAATCCTTACTGAGGTTATCGGGAAACGTATCCGTTAGGTATACAGGCGCACGTATGCTGCAGCAAATTATCTGATTGATGTGCGCACTCAGGGATATGCTCGGTGTTATACTCACCCCAGGTCTTTTACCTGAGTGAGGTTTGCAGTCTTCTGGCCATCTAAACTATATTGTGTCTGCGGTCTTCTTTGCCCTTCCCCAATCTTCATGCTTTGCTTTGGCCAGGGTGTTTAAAATTCAAGGAGCCAGGTTGCTCGGACGAGGCTTGTAGCCTGGTTCTTTTGTAGTCCCTGCCTGATTCTCATCCGATTTGATTCTTCTCATTTAACTTGCATCTTCGTGCCAAAACAAGGACACTTCTGGAGTCATCACTTCAGTTTTGTCCGTTCAAATATACTGAAGAACAGCACAGGTTAGTGTACTGACCCCCCTGTGGACCCTTCGCTACACAGGGCGCCCACTCTGACACCTTCGTCAGACGTACCATGGAACTCGTGTTGCTCCCTGAAGGTATTCTCTGATCCATTGCAGTGCTTTCCTGTTATGTGTGCACTGATCCTCTAAGCTTTGCAGTAACCTCTGTGAGGAACTGTGTCGAAGGCTTCTTGCAGGTCCGCAAAAATTAGCAGTCGATCCACCCCTCTCTCTCTTTGTCTTACTTCTGTCACCTTGCAATGCAAACGCTAGTAGGTTGTGACACAGGATTTCTCCTTTCCCTGAAACCGTGCTGGTTGTCAATTATACACTTTGTTTCTTTCCAGGATGCCCCACCCACTCTTCCTCCTGATGATCCTTCTCATGACCTTGCATACTTTACACGTTGGTGATACACGGTCTGTAGTTCGTGCCTCATGTCTGTCTCCCTTGTTTTGTAAAAAATTGGGGACTACATTTGTCAGTTGTTTCCATACCTCAGGGAGTTTGCCCAGTTTTGCAAGTGAATCGATGAAGATCTTTGTTAATGGCTCACAAATATCTCGTCTCCCACTCTTAAGGACCCATAGGAGGAGATGTTGTCTGGTCCCCACCGCCCCTTTGAGGTGTCAAGTCGATAGCAGCTTCTTCATCCTCCTCCTTGGATATATGTACCTCATCCTGCACTTGCGGGTGTGCCCCCCTGTTTGCTTTCTGGAGTCCTACTGGTTCCACTGTAAAACTCTCTTTAATCTCGTGTTGAGCTCCTGACGTACTCTCTGGTCGTTTCTTGTGAATTCCCCATCACCCTTCCTCAGTCTGATTACCTGGTCCTTGACTGTTGTTTTCCTTCCTCCTGATGTGGCGTACAACAGCTTCGGGATGTCAGTCACTTTACTTTTGATGCTATGTCATTTTCATATTGTCTTGAGCCTCCCTTATTTATCTGTGCATATTCGTTTCTGGCTCTTCGGCCGTGATTCTTTCTTTTCTGAGTTCTCTGTCTTCGGTACCTTTTCTGCTTCTCTAGTACACTGTTTTTGCCTCCCTACACCTTTGGGTGATCCAAGGGACTCGTTCTTGTTCATTCCATTATTTTCTGTTTCCCTTGGGGAACAAACTCTCCTCTGCCTCCTTGCCTTTTGTTGCCTAATAGGGAGTCCAATCATTTATTGTACTGGTTCTTCCTGTCAGATTCCCTCTCCACTGAATGTCTTGAAGGAAGTTCCTCATGCCTGGTATTCCCCTTTTGTAGTTTGTTTTTTCCAGCCTATATTCCTGCTACTCTCTCCCATTGGACTCAACTATGTAGTCGAAGCACGAACCCATGATCACTAGCTCCCAGAGGCCTTTCTTTCATCATGAATACCCTCGATGTCCGAACTACTCATGAGTGAATACAAGGTCCGTCTTGCTGGTTCATCTCTCCTCTCATCTCGGGCAGTGTCTTTTAAATGGTTGATGCATGAGGTTTTCAGTACACATCCATCATCTTGCTGCTCCATGTTTCGGGACCCATGGGGCCCAGGTTTTACCAGTCAACTCATTGTGATTGAAATAACCCATAACTAGTCGTACTTGCTCCTCCATGTGTGCTCTCTGGCCACCTGGCTAGTGTGGTCGATCATTGCTTGTTGCTCTCATCATATTCTTTTCTTGGCCTCTGCGTGTGTCTGTGGTGAGGTTGTACATTTACTGCAATTACACCTTATGTCCCTCAGACTGGATTGTATTCCTACTATGTAGTCCCTTTCGCCCATGCCATCCCCATTCCTTCCATTTTCTCAAAATCCCACTGGGTTTTAAGAGCGTGCAACTCCTCCTCCCCCTCTCCTCCCTCTTGGTCTTTCGAGGTTTATGTATCCGGATGGAAGATTGAATCTGTTATTATTCTGGTGGAGTTTTGTTTCTGTGAGTGCGCTATTAATGTTGGGGATGTCTCTTTGATTCTTGTTGCCACTCTCATACTTGTTTGTTATTCCTATGCTTTTGTATACCCACCTTCAACTTTCTTTTCTGAGACTGTGTGGTCTGGGAGGTATATTGGGGTTTGGGGAGTAGGGGAGACCTGGTAAGGAAATTGGGTTGTTGCTGTAGGGGTGGGAGTTTGTAATGTAGTGGGTGGCGGGCTTTGGGAGTGGCAGGGGTGTGTTGATTTATAGTGTTTGGTTGCACTGGGGTTGACCTGTTGGGGAGGCTTCTATAGGAAGTTGTTGTGAGGGAGGCTGTATTTGATCTTCTTCCTGGTCTGGGATCTCCTGTCTGTCTTTCTCCAGCCCCTCTCTTTCCTCTTTCGCTTTGTAAATCTTCTCTCAGTTTCTGCCTTCTTCTTTTGATCTGTCGCGGTCGAGATACACCTTCCTGTTATGCCGGCATGTCCCTTAATCGTGTTTCTCCTGCAGGATCCTGGTAACGAGTCGCTTCTGCTTGAAGGTCACTTTCACGTCCGGGTCTTTTTTTTACAGACCCCCCTATTCTCCGAAATTTTCCAGGCTGGGCATGTCGTCTTCTCCTATTGCTTTCATGATGCCTTTCAATTGCTTTTTTTTTTTCCCCTTGTTTTCTTGCTTCATATGTATCCGCTTCAGCTTCCTGGAGCCATACACGAAGAGACTGACCTCACCCTTTCTTCTACCACTGTTATCCCTGTGTATCCCCTCATTTATTTGGTTTTCAGCAATGCAGCTTTCCTTTCTTCAGTTTCACTGGCCTAATGTTACTTGGAGCTCAGTGAGCCTGTCATTTTCCCTTCGCGGCTTTCCTTCGGCGTCTTGTTGTTGTCTGTTAGGGCCTCCACATTAAAGCCATTAGCTTTTCATTTACTACAGTTCCTCTGATAGAGCCTCCCTCCCCCTGCAGTTGTGCCCCTTCTTTCCCTACAGTCCCATATTGTGGCTAAGGTAGCAGTCTCTGTTGTTCTAACTCCCAAAATGTTCTTTCGTTCTTTAGCTGTGTTTCAGGATTTTTATTTCAAGGGGTTTTTCCTATTCTGAACTCTTATCCTAGCCTCTGCTGCTTTGACATGCACCTCCCACTTCCTGCTTTCATATCTATCTCTCTTCCATTCTCCTGCTAAGTTCTTCTAGTTTCTTTTCCCTTGCATGATCCCTTTTTAAGAGCTCGCTGCAATCTTCCTTTGCTGCTTGCATCCTCCTTTGTCCCTGGTTTTTCTTGTTGCTCTCTGACAACCCCATTTTTGTTTTATCTATTGCCTCAGAGTGGGGAAACCTATGTATTCTGTATGTGAGGTTAGATAGTGTTGTATTGTCAGAGTGTGGGGGGGGAGGTAGGTGAGGAACTTGTGGTATGAGAGGGAGGAGTGGGAGGGGCGGGAGGGTCTGGGTGAACGGGGGAGGGGGGAGGTGGAAGGATGTGAACGAGGGAGGGGAGGGATCAGGGGAAGAAGTGAGTTGTCGGTGGTGAGGGTGCGTGGGGGAGTGTCTAGTGTGTGTCTGGTATGTGGTGGTGTTGTGTGGGAGTGAATGGATATGTGGGCTGTGTGTGTGTGTTGTGAGTCTGGATATGTGTGTGTGTGTGTGTGTGGTGTGGGTGTGTGTGTACTCACCTATTTGTACTCACCTATTTGTGGTTTGCAGGGTCGAGTCACAGCTCCTGGCCCGCTCTTCGCTGATTGCTACTAGGTCCTCTCTCCTCCCATGCCCATAGCGTCTATCTACCTCGCCTTAAAACTATGTATGGTTCCTGCTCCACCACATTCACTTTCTAGGCTATTCATGGCTTGACTTACTCTATGATGAAGACAATACTTCCTAACATCCCTTTGGATTTCATCTGAGTCTTTTCACCGTCCAAATTGTGACCTCTGTGTCTGTGTCCCAACTCTGGGTACTCCCGTCTTTGTCCACCTCGTCTCATTCCGCGCAGTATTTTATTGTTTTTATATGTCGTTATCATGTCGATATCAAGTACCATGAGTGTGTGTTTGTGTGTGGTAATCTTGAGTGGAATTATGTGTGGGTTTATTATGTACTGAAGGTAGGTGGCTTGTGGGTTGTAGTGGTAGTCTCAGTGGTCCTTTCTGCCCAAACTTCTTGTGACCTGACCCCAACCTCCTGGGGCTTGACCGGCACGTAACTTACGTGTGTGTGTGTGTGTGTTGTGTGTGGTTGTGTGTGTGGTGTGTGTGTGTGTGTGTGTGTGTGTGTGGGTGTGTGGGTGAGTTGTTTTGGGTGTGCCCTGTTGTCTGTGTGTGTGTGTGTGTGTGTGTGTGAGTATATGTTGTGTGGGGGGGGGGGGAGGTATGCGGGGAGATACTGTTATACATACAGTAATTCTGGAGTTATAAAAGGATAATTGCTACTAGGGTCTCCAAAGTCTGCAATAGTGTCTGCCTTGTGTGTGTTGTGTGAGGGATGGGATGGTTAGGGGGGGGGGTAGATCCGTTATACCTCTCTGTTTGTCTTTCCTAGGAATGCTACACTCTTCGTCTTTATTGTCCTTCTGGATTTAAGGATCAATTATTGCTGTTATTACTATTCCTTGTTCCGTTTAGAGAGGACTTCTAGCTTTCCTAAGTATTCTATACTAATAACTACTGTAATAGCTTGCAGGGTGATGACCAGTATCTAACAGGTTGCAAGGCCAAGCCAAGCCACGTAACTGCGACATGCAAACCACAATCTTAGGTGATAACTTGCGCTGGCAACGGTCTGCCAAGTTGCCAGATGTGATGTCGTAGTCGTAGTACCTTAAAAATCCCTATTTTGGAAGATCCTTCATCCGTGATGATTATAACAATTTGCTCATACATCCCTCGTTCCTCACGCGATTTCACTTTTCACTTATGTTATTATACACTTCACATTATTACACTTCACTTTATATGTATATGGCACACAACTTGTCGTGGACGTCACTGCTTCAGGCCTACCGCTGCCATAGTAGACAAAACGTTTGGCTTAATTTGGATAATGGGTAATTTCAGGTTTCATCGACTTTTCTACGAATAACTTTAGCTATCACTCGTATTATTGCTCACTGACGAATGTCACTACATGATTACTGTTAGCAGTCACTGCAGCCCCATTGAAACTCAAGGATTCTCGGAGCCTTGTTGTGCCCACGTCTCTGCACCCACGGGACCCACGCGTTGTGTGTGTGTGCGTGTGTGTGTGTGTGTGTGTGTAGTGTGTGTGTGTGTGTGTGGTGAGTGTGTGTGTGTGTGTGTGTGTTAGTGTGTGGTATGTTGTGTGTGTGTGTGTGTGTGTGTGTGTGTGTGTGTGTGTGAGTGTGTGTATCCCTATTGTACTCACATAATTGTGGTTGCAGGGGTCGAGACTCAGCTCATGGCCTGCTTGCACGGATCGGCTACTGGGTCCTCTCTCCCTCTGTTCCTGAGCTTTGTCATAAACTTTCTTAAAACTTGTATGGTTCCTGCCTCCCACTACGTCACTTGCTAGGCTTATTTCCACTTGCTGGACAACTCTATGACTGAAAGAATTACTTCTAAACGTCCCTGTGACTCGTCTGAGTCTTCAGCTTCGTTGTGACCCCTTGTCCCTGTGTCCCCTCTCTGGGAAACTCCTATCTCTGTCCACCTTGTCTATTCCCCGCAGTATCTTGTATGTCGTTATTCATGTCTCCCCTGACCCTTCTGTCCTCCAGTGTCGTCAGTCCGATTTCCCTTACCCATTCTGTTACGACATTCCCTTGAGCATCTGGGAACTAGCCTTGTTGCAAACCTCCTTGTATTTTCTAACTTCTTGACGTGCTTGACCAGGTGTGGGTTCCAGACTGGGCTGCATACTTACAGAGTTATGGTGTCTAAACATTAACAGTGATACAGTGCTATGACCGATGACTTATTAAGGATAATTCGCGACCGCTATTCTCAGGTTTGCCAGCGCCCGTATGACTTCAGCAGTTATTTGTTGATGTGTGCCTCCGGTGATGTGCTCGGTGATTAATGGTCACCCCAAGAGTTCTTTCTCTCCACCTGAGTGAGGTTTGTTAGTCTTTTGTCCACCTAGACTATACTTGTACTGCGGTACTTCTTTGCCCCTCCCCAATCTTTCATGACTTTGCATTGGCTGGATTGAATTCGAGGGGGGATTATTAAAAAAGCCCCCCAAGTTATGGACCACCATGTCCAGCAGTCAGGTTCTCTTTGCAGTCTGCCTCATCCTCGTCCGATTTAATTCTTCACATCAACTTCATGTCATCTGCGAACAGGGACACTTCGGAGTTCTATTCCTTCATCATGCTTTACATATATCAATGAATAGCACTGGGTCCTTGAAAAAAATGCCCTGGGGGGGACCCGCTCGTAACCGGCGCCCACTGTGATACCATGGCTTCACGTTACCATGACTCGTGCTGCTCCTGTCAGGGTATTCCCCTTATCCATTGCAGTGCCCTCTTTTATATGCGCTGATCCTCAGCTTCTGCACTAATCTCTTGGGGGGAAACTGTGTCAAAAGGCCTTCCTGCAGTCCTAGGAAAACGCCAATTCTACCCACCCCCTTCTCTCTCGTGTCTTACTTCTGTATACGTGGTCATAAAACTCCAGGAGGTTGTGATAGGATTGCCTTCTTGACACCCATGCTGGTTTTCATTTATATCTTGTTGTCCTTTCCAGGGTTCGACCACTCTCTACCTTGGAATCTTGTCTCCATGAACTTAGCACACTTACATGTCAGAGGACACAGTCTGTAGTTTAGTGGCCTCGTTTCTGTTTCCTTTCTTAAATATGACGGGACTACATTATCAGTCTTCCATTTCTCAGGTAGTTGCCAGTTTCAAGGGATGTGTTGAGATTGTGGTTAGAGGCACGCACAGCATCTCTGCTCCTTCTCTAAGGATCCATGGGGAGATGTTGTCCGGTCCCATCGCCTTTGAGGTGTCAAGGTATTAAGAGCTTCTTTCACTCCTCCTCAGTTGTTTCGTATGTCATCCAACACTTGTTGGTATATTCCCTCTTGATGTTCCATTCTGTGCTGTCTTCCCACAGCCCTTTGTCTATACTGTTAAAAACTTCCTTAATCTCATGTTTCAGCTCCTCACATACCTCCTGATCATTCTTGTGAGTTCTCCACTTCTGTTCTTAATCTGGATCACTGGTCTTTGACTGTTGTCTTCATCCTGATGTGGCTATACAACAGTTTCGTGTCAGTCTTGATTCTCGATGCTATGTCATTTTCATACTGTCGCTGGGCCTCCCTCCTTACCTGTGCATACTCATTCCTGGCTCTGCGACTGATCTCCCTATTTTCGTGTGTTCTCTGCCTTCTGTACTTTTTCCATTCTCTATTGCACTTTGTTTTTGCCTCCTTACACCGTCGGGTAAACCAGGGGCTCGTTCTGGTCTTCCCGTTGTTACTGTTGCCCTTGGGAATAAACCTTTCCACTGCCTCCTTGCATTTTGTTGTTACATATTCCATCATTTCATTTACTGGCTTTCCTGCCAGTTCTCTGTCCCACTGGACCTCCCGCAGGAAGTTCTTCAACCCTATGTAGTCCCCTCTTTTATAGTCAGGCTTTTCCCATTCAACTCCTGTTATTCTCTCCACTTGCAGCTCTACTATGTATTCAAAGCACAGAACCACGTGGTCGCTAGCTCCTAGGGGACTCTCATACTTGATGTCCTCAATGTCTGAGCTGCCCAGGGTGAACACAAGGTCCAATCTTGCTGGTTCATCCTCCCCTCTCACTCTGGTAGTGTCCTTAACATGTTGGTGCATGAGGTTTTCCAGCACCACGTCCAACATCCTGGCTCTCCATGTTTCGGGACCCCCATGTGGCTCCAGGTTTTCCCAGTCAATCTCCCTGTGGTTGAAATCCCCCATAACCAGCAACTTTGCTCTGCTGGAGTGAGCTCTTCTTGCCACCTCAGCAAGTGTGTCCACCATTGCTCTGTTGCTCTCTTCATATTCCTCTCTTGGCCTCCTGCAGTTCTGTGGTGGATTATACATCACTGCAATGACCACTTTGTGTTCCCCAGACTGAAGTGTACCTGCTATGTAGTCTCTTTCTCCCGTCTCATCTATCCTTCCATTTTCTCGAATTTCCATCTGTTTTTTACGAGCAGAGCAACCCCACCTCCCCCCCTGCCCCTTCTATCTTTCCTCATGATCTGGTATCCTGGTGGGAAGATTGCATCTGTTATTGTCTCCATGAGTTTTGTTTCTGTAACTGCTATGATGTCTGGGGACTTCTCATTGATTCTTTCTTGCCATTCCTCATGTTTATTCGTTAATCCATCTGCATTTGTGTACCAAACCTTCAACTTCTGTTCTAATACTGTAACTGTGGTGCGGGGGTGGAAACAGAGGGATCGGTGTGTGATGGTTGGTTTGGATTGTTCAGTTGCCTTGGGGGTGTCGTGGCTGGAGTCCTTCTGCAGGTGTTTCTGGGGGGTGCGCTTGTCCTTCCATTTGATCCTGGGTTATTCTGCTCTCCTTTTTCATTTCCTCCCATTTCTCCTTTCGTTTTTGAACTCTCTCTTTCATTGTCTTCCTTTCGTCCTGTGTTCTGTCTCGATCGAGGTACACACTCCGGAACTCCTGCTTGCCTCTCAGCCGTGCTTTCTCCTGCAGGATCATGGTTCGGGTTGATTCTGCCTTGAAAATTACTTTGAGAGGCCGATTCCTTTTCTTTGTGAACCACCCAATTCTCCGAAAATTTGCCACCTGGGTCATGTCCCCCTCGCCTATCACCTTCATGATATCTTCAATCGCTTTTTTCTCCTCCTGCTTTCTTTCATCATAAGTTTCCCCTTTAGCTTCGTCTAGCCCATAGACAAACACGGATCTCTCCCTTTCCACCTCCCACTGTGACTCCCATTGCATCCTCTGATGTGTTTTAGTTCCTTCCCGTGGAGTGTTCCTTCCTTCAGTCCCTTCCCTAGTTATGGCCCCTATGCTTCTTGGTTTGTCCTTCCTGCTCACCTGTTCCTGGCCCCCACAGGTATCTGGTAAGGTCCTTGCACATGTCCTAGTTCCTTCAATGTCTTCCAACCTCTCATTCTGTCCTAGTGTGCTCCCTGTCTTTGTTTTGGCCCCATGTGGGTTTGACAGGACCTCTGCATACAGTTTAGTTTCCATGCTTCCTTCAGACCTGTTGTCTGTGTTTGATGTAGCCATTGCCGATGCTACTTCTGTAATATCTTTGTCTCTGTGCTGTT
>NW_026504955.1:0-16530 GCF_026875155.1 Cherax quadricarinatus
CTTTGTCACAAACCTACGGGAGTTTGTGACAGGGTGACAGCATAAGACAAGAGGGAGGGGGGGGTAATTGCATATTCTTGGATGCAAAAAGGGCGTTTGAAAAGTTCCACACAAGATTGGTGCAAAAACGAGGACAAAGGGGGAAAACAGGAAGGCACTACAATGGATCAGGAAATTTGTCGGAAGACAGAGCGAGTCATGGTACTGGCGAGGTGTCAAGTGGGCACCTGTGCCCGGGGGGGGTCCCACAGGGGTACTCCTAGGGACCAGTGCTGCTTCGGTATTTGTGAACGAAGAGGGAAAGGGAAAATAACTCTGAGGTGCCCCTTTTGAGAGACGTGAAGTTTGATGAGAAAATTCACTCGATCGAAGACCAGGCAGAACTAAAAAAGGATCGGGACAGGCTGCAGACTGGTCCAGCAATTGGCCCCGGGGATCAATCCCCCAAAGTGAAAAAGTCATGAAGATTGGGGAAGGTCAAAGAAGACGGCGAGGGAGTACAGTCGGGGGGCCAGAGACAAAAACCCCCACTAAAGGGGAAAAAGACTTGGGGTAGTATAACACCAGGCACATCTCCTGAAGCGCACATAAATCAAATAACTGCTGCAGCTAGGGCCCCTAGAAAAACCTCAGAACGCATTACGATACTTAAAAAGGGGAATCGTTAGGACCCTGTACACCGTGAAACTTGGGGCCCAATTGGAGTATGCGGCCCCATTTTGGATCCCACACCTAGCCAAGCACGTAAAGAAACTAGAGAAAGTGAAAAGGGTTTTGCAAAAGACTAGCCCCAGAGCAAAGAGGTAGCCCTACGGGAGGGGGTTAAAGGGGAAAATCAACCTACACACTGAGGACAGGAGAGATGGGGGGGACATAAAACGAATACAAAATACGGGGGAATTGACAATTTGGGAAAAAGACAGGATGTTCCAGAGATTGGACACATAAAAAGGGGACACAGTTGGAAGTTGAAGACATGATGAATCCGGGGATGTTGGGAAATATTTTTTTAAACCCACGAGTAGTCAGTAATGGAATATTTTGGGAAGCGATGTATGGAGGCAATCCTAATAGCTTAAGCAGGGTATGAAAAATTTCCCACGGTTCAGAAGAGTGACCTAGAAAGCGATCAGTGAAGAGGGGGGGGCCAGGACTCGGACTCGACCCACGAAACTCAACTAGGTGATACACAACACACACGCACATACACAAAACCACACACACACACAAAACATTCACGATAATCACAATTTTTAATTGCTATCCTTGTCATTTAAGAGGGGTCATAGTGGGGTGTGGCCATAGTGAGGTGGGTCATAGTGAGGTGTGGTCTAGTGAGGTGTGGTCTAGTGAGGTGTGGTATAGTGAGGTGTGACATATGAGGTGTGGCCAAGTGGGGGTTTATAGTGAGATGTTCATAGTGAGGTGTGGTCATAGAGAGGTGTGGTCATAGTGGGGTGGGTCATAGGGGATGTGATCATAGTGGGGTTTTGTCATAGTGAGGTGTGGTCTTTTGTGAGGTGTGATCATAGTGAGGTGTGGTCATATGGGGTGTGGTCACAGTGAGGTTTGGTCAAGTGAGGTGTGATAAACATGTGTGGTCAAGTGGGGTGGGGTATATGGGGTGTGGTCATATGAGGTGTTGTAAGTGAGGTGGGGTATAGTGGGTGTGTTCATAGTGAGGTGTTTTTCAAGTGGGGTGTGGCATACCCATGTGGGTCATAGTGGGTTTTTGGTCATAGTGGGTGAGGAAATATGAGGTTTTGTCAAGTGGGTGTGGTCATATGAGGTGTGTTCATAGTGGTTGTGTTCAAGCGGGGTGTTTTCAAGCGGGTGTGTTCATAATGAGGTGGGGGCATAGTAGGTGTGGTCAAGTGAGGTGTTTAATGAGGTGTGTCATAGTGTGGTGTGGTCATAGGAGGTGTTGTCATAGTGGGTGTGGTCTAGTGGGTGTGGTCATAGTGGGGTGGGTCATAGTGAGGTTTGTCATAGTGTGTTTGTATAGTGGGGTGTTGTATAGTGAGGTGTTGTCTTTTGTGGGGTTGTCATAGTGAGGTGTGGTCATAGTGAGGTGTTTCATAGGGGTGTTGATGTGATGTTTTTTGTCATAGTGGGTTTGTAAGTGATGTGTTGTCATGTGAGGTGTTGTCTAGTGAGGTGTTGTCATAGTGATGTTTGCAAGTGAGGGGTTGTCAAGTGAGGGTGGTCATAGTGGGTGTTGCATGAAAGGTTGGTATAGTGGGGGGGATGTGGGGGTTTTGTCATAGTGAGGTGTTGTCATAGTGAGGTGTTGTCTAGGGGTGGGGTAATAGTGGGTGGGTCATAGTGGGGTTGGTCATAGGGGGTTTTTGCCTAGAAAGGTGGGGTCATAGTGAGGTGTGGCATATGAGGGTTGCATAGTGAGGTGGTCATGTGAGGGGTTGTCATAGTGAGGTGTTGCCCTAGTGGGTGTTTCTAGTGAGGTGTTGTCTAGTGAGGTGTGGCCCTAGTGAGGTGTGGCTAGTGGGGTGGGGTCTAGTGAGGTGTTGTCATAGTAGGTGTTTCATAGAAAGGGTTTGTCATAGTGAGGTGTGGTCATAGGAGGTGTGGTATAGTGAGGTGTTTCATATGAGGTGTTGTCATAGTGAGGTGTTGTCATAGTGAGGTGTGGTCAGTAGTGTAGAATAAGTCGCTATGGTGCGCCCCCTCGCCCCCCCCCAAAAAAAAAAAATTACCTTAATAAAATTTTCTGCCTCTCATTTCCCCTCAAAGTTATATCACTATGCGGGGACCCTCATGATTTTATCTACTATGTCGTGGACCCTCTAATTTATTAGCTATGCGTGGACCCTCATATTAACTACAGTCGTGGACCCTCATAATTATATCTAGCTATGTCGTGGCCCCTCATGATTATATCACTATGTCGTGACCCTCAAAATTATATCTAGCTATGTCGTGGCCCCTCATGATTATACTAGCTATGTCTGGACCCTCAAAATTATATCTAGCTATGTCTGCCCCCTCATATTATATCTAGCTATGTCGGGGCCCTCAATTTAAAATCTAGCTATGTGGGGAAACCCCGGGGGGGGGGGGGGGGGGCCCCGTGGACCCTAGGTTTTATATCTAGCTATTCGTGGACCCTCGGATTAATTCTGCTATGTGTGGCCCCTCAGGATTAATCTAGCTATTCGTGGACCCCAGGATTAATCTAGCTATGTCGGGGCCCCTCGGGATTATATCTAGCTTGTCTGACCTCAGGATTATTCTAGCTATGTCGTGGCCCCTCATGATTATACTAGCTATGTCGGGGGACCCTCATGATTAATAGCTATGTCTGGACCCCAGATTAATCTAGCTTGTCGTGGACCCAAAAGATTATATTAGCTAGTCGTTGACCCTCAGGATTATATCTGCTATTCGGGGACCCTCGGTTATATCTAGCTAGTCGGGACCCCAGAATATCTAGCTATGTCGTGGCCCCTCGATTTTATTAGCATGTGGGACCCTCATATTATATCTACTATGCGTGGCCCCTCATGTTATATCTAGCTATGTCGGGGGCCCCTCATAATTAATCTAGCTATGTCGTGGACCCTCATGTTATATCTAGCTATGTCGTGGACCCTCATGATTATATCTAGCTTTTGTCGTGAACCCAGGATTATATTAGCTATGTTGGGGACCCTAGGTTTCTATCTAGCTATGTCGGGGCCCCCCAATTATATCTAGCTATGTCGTGGACCCTCGGGATTATATCTAGCTATGTCGTGGGACCTAGATTATATCTACCTATTCGTGGACCCCCCAATTATATATAGCTAGTCGGGGGACCCTCAGGATTATATATAGCTATGTCGTGGAACCTAGGATTAATATAGCTATGTCGTGGCCCCTCGGATTAACTAGCTAGTCGTGGCCCCTCGGGATTATATCTAGCTACGTCGTGGCCCCCCGGGGGATTAATCTAGCTATGTCTTGGACCCCAGGTTATATCTACTATGTCGTGACCCTCAGGTTATATATAGCTATTCGTGGCCCTCGGGATTATATCAGCTATGTCTTGGACCCTCAGAATTATTCTAGCATGTCGTGGACCCTCGGGATTATATCTACTATGTCGGGGCCCCTCAGGTTTTATATCTACTATGTCGTGGCCCCTCAGGATTATATCTCTATGTCTGGCCCCTAAATTTTATATTAGCTATGCGTCGCCCTCAAAATTTTTCTAGCTATTCGTGGACCCCAGATTATACTAGTAGGGTCGTGGACCCTCAGGATTATACCCAGCTATGTCTGACCCTCAGGATTAATATGCTATGTCGTGGCCCCCGGGTTTTATATCTAGCTATGTCGTGGCCCTCAGGATTATTTACTTTTCGGGCCCCTCAGGTTTATATATAGCTATGTCGGGCCCCTTGGTTTATATCTAGCTATGTCGGGGGACCTCGTTTTATATCTGCATTCGTGGACCCTCAGGATTATATCTAGCTATGTCGTGGACCCTCAGGATTATATCTAGCTATGTGTGGACCCTCGTATTATATCTGCTATGCCGGGACCCCTCAGGATTATATCTAACTATGTCGTGACCCTCAGGATTATTTAGCTATGTCGGGACCCTCGGTTTATATTACTATTTTGGGACCCTCAGGTTTATTCTAGCTAGTCGTGGACCCCAGGATTATATCAGCTATTCGTGACCCTCGGGATTATATTTAGCTATGTCGGGGGACCCTCAGGATTATATTAGTATGTCGTGGACCCTCAGTATTATATTAGCTATGTCGTGGACCCTCAGGATTATATCTAGCATGCTGGCCCCTCAGATTATATCTACTATGCGGGGCCCCCCCGATTATATCTATTTATGTCGGGACCCTCGGGGATTATTTAGCTATGTCGTGGCCCCTCGGTTTAAACTGCTATGTCGGGGACCCCAGGATTATATCAGCTATGTCGTGGACCCTCAGGATTTTTCTAGCTATGCGGGGACCCTCAGGATTATATTTTGCTATGTCGGGACCCTAAAGATTATATCTAGCTATTCGTGGACCCTCAGGATTATTCTAGCTAGTCGGGGCCCCTCGGGATTAATCTAGCTACGTCGTGGACCCTCAGGATTATATCTAGCTATGTCGTGGCCCCTCGGGGATTATATTAGCTATGTCGTGGACCCTCGGATTATATCTAGTATTCGTGGCCCCTCGGGATTATATTACTATGTGGGGGACCCTCAGGATTATATCTAGCTATGTCGTGGACCTCGGATTATATCTAGCTAGTCGGGGGGAACCTTCGGATTCAAATCTAGCTAGTCGTGGACCCGGGTTATATCTAGCTTGCCCGTGACCCCGGATTATATCTAGCTATGTCGGGGACCCTCGGGTTATATCTAGCTATGTCTGGACCCCAGGTTATATCTAGCTAGGGTCGTGGACCCTCCTTTATATTACTATGTCGTGGACCCCCAGGTTTAATCTAGCTACGTCGTGGCCCCCTCGGGTTTAAATCTAGCTATGTCTGGACCCTCGGGGTTTATATCTAGCTATGTCGTGGACCCTCAGGATTATATCTATACGTCGTGGACCCTCAGGATTATACTACTATGTCGGGGACCCTAAGGAAAAATTAGCTAGTCGGGGACCCTCAGGTTATTCTCGCTATGTCGTGAACCCTCGGGTTATATCTCGCTAGTCTGAACCCTCGGGCATACTCGCTATGCAGGGACCCTCAGGCTATATCCGCTATGTCGTACGCCCTTCCATATCTCGCTACGTCGGGACACTCAGGTTATCTTGCTATGTCGTGGACCCTCCGGCTATATCCCCTATGCGTGGACGCTCGGTTATATACGCTATGTCGTGGACCCCGGTTAATCTGGATATGTCGGGGTCCTATGTTAACAGTTTGTCGTGAATCCTCAGGCTATATCTCGCCATGTCGTGATCCTCAGGTTATATCTATCTATGTCGTGGTCCCGGGTTATATCTCCCATGTCTTGGATCCTCAGGTTATACTCGCTATGTGTGACCCTCGGGTTATATTCGCTAGTGGGGGACCCTCAGGGTTTCTAGCATGTCGGGGACCCTTTGTTATATCTGCTTTGTCGTGGCCCAGGTTATATCTCGCTAGTCTTTTGCCCCCTCGGGTTTATATCTAGCTATGTCGTGGATCCTTTGGTTTTCCGCTAGTGTGGCCCTCAGGTTATATCCGCTTTGCGTGAACCATCCGGGTTTATCTCGCTATGTTTTGGGGACCTCAGGTATATCTCGCTATTCGGTACCCTCGGGCATACTCGCTATGTCTTTGCCCCAGGTTATATTCGCTATGTCGGGGACCCTCAGGGTATATTTGCTTGTCGGGGCCCCCTCGGTTATATCCGCTATGTCGTGGGACCCTCAGGCTATATCTCCTATGTCGGGGCCCCCTCGGGTTATATTCGCTATGTCGGGGACCCCCGGGTTATTTTCCCGCATGTGTGGACCCCAGGTTATATCTCCATGTCTTGGACCCTAGGTTATATCTCCCCATGTCTTGGTCCTCAGTTTTTCTAGCATGTCGTGGATCCTTTGGTTATATCTCGCTAGGGTCGTGGCCCCTAGGTTATATCTCGCTTTGTCGTGAACCATCCGGTTATATCTCGCTATGTGTGGACCCTCAGGTTATATCTGCTAGTCGTGGACCTTCAGGTTTATCTCCTATTTGGACCCCAGGTTATATCTCGCTATGTCGGGGACCCTCAGGTTTTATATCTCGCTATGTCGTGGACCCTCAGATTGTCTTCTATTCGGGGATCCCGATATTCGCTGTAGTCGTGGATGCGGGATATATCTCGCTATGTCGTGGCCCCCTCAACACGCTATGCGCACTATTCAATTCCTCGGATAAGACTGCACAACAAATTTTTTTTTTATTTTCTCAAAGTTTTTTTTAGGTATTAAATTTTGGCAGGTGTCTCGAACTGTAAGTAGTTTCCTAGTGTCAGGTTTTAAATATGAAAATAGTCCTTTTTCCCCTGGACAAAACTGCGTCATCAGTTTTTGTTTTTATATTTTTCAAGACTCGAGAAAACTGAAATGTGGCGGTTATTGCCCTAGAGTTTATTACTCTTGTTAACATTTTATTTAAGTTCTTATCTGTACATACATGAGGCAGCTTCTGAGGTCCCAAATTTGATCCCTCAAGTGAAAGTACAGCTCGGGTCTCATATTTTTTAACAAAGGTAAGCTCCGGACCAAGGGGGTAAAATTACCTAGGATAACCTACCCAAAAGGGGTAACAAGTTTTACGCTCTTGCCCCCTTTAAGAAAAAAGCTACGCCGGGGCCCAGCTTTTTAGAGGGGGTGCACATCAAAAAAATGGTAATAAAAATCTATAAAGTTTTTACAATTTTATTCATTAATTTCTTATTATAAAAAAACTAAAATCAGTTATACTTTGTACAAATGTTTTTCATGAATAATAAAGTGATTAACCAGCGTTTTTTCTTACTCTCGCTGCTACTTTTTTTGTCTTAACAGAAAAAACGGGGGGCGTTTTGCATACTGCGCAGAGTCGCCGATGGTGAACCATTTGAATGAGTGGGGGGGGGGAGGTGATGTGTTAGAGCACAATACTTTATAAAAGGGTAATGTTGAGACAAGGAGGGGTAAAGCGTGGGCCTGCGTCACTTTTTTATCCTGTGGAATTCCCGATGAATTTTCTTCTCTGGAATTGAACATAAAATAGTCTTCACCCCCCCAGTGCATGTGTTGCAATAATTTCCCTTGATATTAAGATGGGTAGCGTCTCTTATAGTGGGGGAACCGCCTCTACGGTGTGATGCTGGTCTCTACAGATGTAGGCTGGTCTCTTACGTGTGGGTGCTGGTCACTACAGGGTGGGTACGGTCTCTCTACAGGGGGTGGTGCGGTCTCTTACGGTGTGGGTGCGGGTCACTACAGGTGTGGTACGGGTCTCTCTACAGGTGTGGGTGCGGTCTCTCTACGGGTGTGGTGCTGGCCTCAGTGTGAGTACTGGTCTCTCTAAGGTGTGGGTGGGTCTCTCTACAGGTGTGGGTGTGGCATACGGGGTGTGGGTACTGGTCTCTCTACAGGTGGGGGTGCGGGTTTTTTCCAGCTATGACAATGCTGGAGTCACTTTCAAAATCAGACATAAAAAGTCTCCGGGGTTTCCCAAAAATTTGGGGCCCCCCTTGATGTCAACCCCCTTAATAAAAAATCATCCCTCAGATGAACCGAGCATGCAGCACCACGCACAGCACACACACCGCATACATAACACACAACACACACACACACAACACCACACACAACACCCCCATTTTGGAACCCACCCGCCAAGCGGGTAACAAGACTACCCCGGAGCTAAGGGACATTTCCTGCGAAGAGAGGAACGACCTGACGACACGGGAGGACAGGAGTCATAGGGACATATTTAACGACATATAAAAGGGTGAGGGGAATGAAAAAAAATGACATAGCAGAATTTTTCCCCGATGGGGCACAGCAACAAGTGTCAAACTGGAGCTGAAGACCCAAATGAATCACAGGGGTTTAAGAAGTTTTTCTTCAGTGAAGACTATCATAAATGGGAAAAGTCGGAAAGTGATGTAGTGGTGTACAACAACACGGGGGAAAAAATGAAAAAACGGCCGTTCTTTTCGACAGACTTAATTAAAAGAGTACAAAAAAGTGTTTTTAAAAATCGCCGATTCCAAAAATGCTCTTTTTTGTCATGTTAGAAATCACAGATCCTACTGACTGGTCTTTTTTCCAAAGTGTTTTATTCTACTTCTAGTCTTCACAACCGTCGTTTGTTAAGCATCCCTAATAACATTTTCCATTTATGAATCTTAATGCTGGTTTTTTCTGTAGTTTCTTCTTTTCTCCTTTCATTGTCAAAGTTCCAAAAATTCAGAACACACGGAACTTGACATGATCCTTTTCTCTCCTACCTTTTCTCCCCTTTTATCTTTTTTATATTCCTTTTTTTTTTAATTTTTTCCCGTGTGCTCTGTCCATGTTTCCCATATCCCCGTTTTTCGCCTTACCCCTAGTGGGTCCTAAGCTCTCCTGCAGTGCTCCTAGGGGTCCTAAGCTCTCCTGCAGTGCTCCCCAGGGGTCCAAGCCTTTCCCACAGTGCTCCGTGGGTCCTAAGTCCATGCAGTGCCCTAGGGGTCCTAACTCTCCCAGTGCTCCTAGTGGGTCCAAGATCTCCTGATGCTCCCATGGGCCCTAAGCGTCCTCAGTGCTCCAATGGGGGCAAGCTCTCCGCAGTGTTCCTATGGATCCCAAGTCTCCTGCAGTCTCCTAGGGGGCCTAAGCCTCCTGCAGCGCTCCTATGGGTCCTAAGCTCTCTGCGTGCTCCTAGGGGTCCTAGCTCTCCCGCATGCTTCTTTTTTTGTCCTTTGACTGAACCCCCTTTTTACTTGACTTCGACTATCACTCCTTTTCTATTATTTTTGTTTTTTATTTTTTACTACTACATTGTCTCCCTTCTTCCCCTTTTTCCTGGTCCAAATTCTCCCCCTTCTATACTACAACCACATTAACTTCCCTATTTCTCTTTCCTCCTGTCTTTCTCCCCCTCGCTGTTCTCCCCACCTAATATTTCACTCACTCTCTTTCCCTAAATTTTTCTCTCTGCTATTTGCGGGGTTTCTGTGTATGAGTTGATTTTATAGCCCAGTTTCTAAAAAGTGTCTGCAGTGTTCCCGGCTGCATGCTACAGCTATAAGGTGAAGAGAATTGAAGTTTAGGGAAAAAACTTGTTCGTGAAAGAGCATTCTTCCTCAAGAAATTCACTATACAGATTAGAAGGGGACAACAGAAGCTTATGATTCTCACGTTTAGTTTTGGTTTTGTGGTGACAGTAGAAGTTAGAAACCTGCTGGTTGGGAGGGTTTTGGTAATTCAAACGAAGCTTTAACGACATGCTATACTTCTTGCCCCGGAAATTTCCAACGTTGTCTTAACAGCAACAAACCTATTTGGCCCTTTCCGGGGTAGGTCTTTCTCAAATTCCCAAATTTTTTACAATCAAACTCTCTCCCCCGACCCTTACGTCACATTTCCCTATACTACTCACATAGTTTTCTCCGACCCTTCACGTCACTATTTCCCCCATACTACCACATAGTCTGCTCAGGTAAAGCTGTTTGTGCTTTATAAAGTCTACTGTGTGGTGTTACACTTAAGCTTAAAAGTCAAAATATTACCCTTATGTGGGATTTAGACTAACAATTTAACAGAAGTTTTGGGGTGGAAATAAACTTCAAGTACAATCCGTTTTAAAGAAGTAAAATTTCATAGTATTTTAAAAAATCAGATGTACTTTTTACATTTCTGTTTATGAAAAAGTTATCAAAAGGGGAACTTTTACCCTATTTTCCCGTATGAGTTTAAAGCTTTGTTTCACAAAAAAGCTTTTTTACAGACAATTACAAAAATACTTTCTTCTCTATAATTAACTGTTTTATAACTAGAGGAATCAGACAGAGTACAATATGCCAGAATATCTAGGTAGGAAGAGCAAATTAACAAATGTCTAATAAAACCGGGGAGTGTTAACGCGGGGGTTTAAACCCGGGAAAACGCACCGTTGGGCGGGGGGGCCCCCCCCCCGGCCCAAACCAAAAAAACGGGGGGGGGGGTCCACAAAAAAAAATGTTTTCCTAATTTTTCTTATTTTTTTATTTAAAAACTCCCTTTTACAAAAAAACCTTCCCCCACCAAACACCAATTAAAAAACCCAACAAAAAATTTCCTTAAAATTTCCGCTTTCCCCCAAAACTTAAAAAAACTTTAACCCCTTGGGGGGGCCCAAAAAAATCCTTTAACCCCCAGTATCCCTTTTTATTGTAACTTTTCCGGGTTAAAACTTTTAAAATAATTATTAAACCCCCCCCCAAAAAACCAAATTTTCAATTTAATCTCAAAATTTTATTTACCCTTCAACCTGTTTTGGGGTAATTTTCTCTTTCACAACCCCCCCTATTTTTTAAATTTTTTTTATCCTGAATACGGCCAACGTCTAAAAAAATTAAGGGTTTTAGGTATTTTACCTAAAGTTATTTTTAAACCCGCCCTCTTCGCTTAAAATCCCTCACCAGTTATCTATTGGAAATTTTTCCGAAAAAATTTAACTTTTTTTTAAAATAAAGAGTCTTCCTCTTGAAGCGGGGTTTTAAGGGATGCACTTCAAAAAGACATACCCATTAATTTTCCCCTTTGTTTTAGATTTCCAAATTGTTTATAGTAAAATTTGGATCATTCCTTCAAAGAAAAAAAAACAGTATATAAGGAGAGTGTGTCAAGTTGATAAGATAGTGTTGTATTAAACTTAACGACAGTATTTGAAATTCTTAAAATAACATTTTAGATAGTTGTAAAATGAGTATGCACGGCTAAAAAAATGAGTTATGGTTTGTCGAAGAGTCCCGGTCCAGAAGGATTGTGGTCTTTTAAAGGTTATTTACTTATTTTAACAAAAGGAATCCTGAAGTTACCTTTTGTTCTTAAATATAAGATTTTTTAATAACATATCATTTTTCACAAGACAACCTAAGGAAATTTCTAATACTGGGTAGAAAACTCTTATAGAAACACAGGGCCTACTAAATTAACAACGATTCCCCTATAAATTATGTTATTAAAATTATTATTTTATTATTTCACGTGAGGCCAGTTTTTGATGATTTCCCGAGTTCATGGTCCTTGGTCCCCCCCCTCATTGATCTTTCTTAAGTATCTCCGGTTTTTGAAATTTAGGGGTCCATCTGTGTTTTTCACTTTTATTACATTAAAACCCTCGGTTTGGGACTAACCTTATCTTGGTTTTTTAGATATTCTCCCCCCCCAATCCCTGTCCTATACTAATCCTACCTTCCCCAGGGTTCATGTGCCCGGAATCCATCTTGTCCCCTAGATTTCCTCTTCCCCACTCCCTGTCCATCTATATTCCCCAGGTTCATGTTCCCCGGGTCCATCTGTGTCCCCTCAATATTCTCTTTCCCCACTTCCTGTCCAAAACTTTATCCTACCTTTTCCCAGGATGTGTCCAAAGGGTCCATCTGTGTCCCCTCAATATTCTCTCTTTCCCCATTCCCCGTCCTATACTACCCCACCTTCCCCAGGTCATGTCCAGGGGTCCTCTGTGTCCCCTCAGATATTCTCCCTTCCCCCCTTTCCCGCTTTTTTTCCTACCCTTCCCCCCGGTCTTTTGTCCAGGGTCCATCTGTGTCCCCTAGATTTCTCCTTCCCCATTTCCCGTCCTATACTTCCACCCTTCCCCCCGGTTTTGTGTCCAGGAGTCCATCTGTGTCCCTCAGATACTCCCTTTCCCAAATTCCTGTCCTATCTTCCTCCCTTCCCCCGGTTTTGTGTCCAGGATCCTTGTGTCCCCTTCCTAACTTCCCTTCCACCTAAAATTTTGGCAATTTTATCCCCAATCCTTCCCCATCTTTTCCTCTCTATCTCCCTTCCCCACTTCCTGTCCTTTAAATTCCTACCTTCCTCAGGTTCAATTTTTCCAATCCATCGTTCCCCTCAGATATTCTCCTTCCCCACTTCCTTCCTATACTATCCTACCTTCCCCCGGGTTATGGTTTCCCGAGCCCCTCGTGGTTTTCCCCTCCCCCCCGTTTTTTTCCCCCCCCCCCTTTTTCCCCCTTTCCCCCAAACCCTCCCCCTTTGTCCTACTTCCTACCTTCCCCAGGTTCATGTGCCCGGATCCATCCGGCCCCCAAAATTTTCCCTTTCCCCACTTTGTTAACTACCCCTTCCCCCCGGTTCCTGTTCCAGGTCATCCTCCCCCCAATTCCCCTTCGAAGCCCAAATTTTGGATTTTTAACCCTAACCCAGATCAGATCCCAACCCAGGGGTGGGTTCCAAGTTTCATCCCCAAAACCCCCCTTTACCACTTCCCCGAGTCAGCAAGTCCCCCCCGTCCTGGCTCCAGTTCACCCCTTTTACCATTTCCCGAGGGAGTGTACCCCCCGGAGGACCCAAATGTTATCATTTTTCCCCCCCCCACTTCCCGGGTCACGTTTCACCAGCCTTTAAACACTGTCCTTTTTAATATTACCCACCAATTTTTAATACCATTTTACAAGGAAGAGTTATTACAAGGGGGAAACCGGGTTGCGTCTGTAATAAATTTAAAGACCCCAAGTCGGATACCTAGCAAGAAATCTCTATCACATTGTCCACAAAATCCACAAAAAAATCGAAACAATTTTTAAAAAACCTACAATTATTACAAATTCAATATTTTTCAAAATGTATTTTTCTTTTTTATTCGTAAATTAGTTTTTAACCTTTTTTTCCCCACAAACTTAAAAGTTTGTTTCGTTTTTAGTTTTGATCTTTTTGGATGGTTCATAAAGGTTCTCAAGAAACCTAACAAAGTTTCCAATACAAATCCACACACACAATCATAAGAAGCACGAAAAAGCAAACACAAAAACACAACATCGGGGACAACAACACGATTTACAAAACAAGCAATTTCCCCCTTTCTTTACTGAAATAAACAAATACACCGCACCTAAAACCTCACACCTTCCTTACACTACCACCCACCAAAAAACCCCCCCCAAAGGGGGGCTAAGGGTACGGCCTGTCAAAAAAAACTTTCAAGGAAGAATAAAATTGAATAGGGATTTTAAGGGAAAAAAAAATGAGGGAAAAGAGGGGTCCCCCAAATATACTCGACCGCGACAAACACAAAAAAAGGATACACTGAAAGAGAGGGTAAGGGAAGGGGAAAGAAAAACAATGAAAAAAAGAGGAACCCCGAAAAGGGGGAAGGGGAAAACACCCCAGAATCTCCACAAAAGACCCCCCGGAATTTCCCAACGAACTGGAACCTAATACAAATACGTTTTGGACCAACCCCCTACAAAACCACCCCAAAGCTGTTTCCCCTTATGGGCATTTCCCCCCCCCCCACAAAACCCACCCACACCACAGCCCCATTAAAACCCCCCCCAAAAAGGTTGTCCCCAACCCAAAACTGCAGACCACAAAAGAAAAGAAACAAAGTTTGGTACACAAACCGGGGGGAATAAAAGAATAAACATGGGATGGGAAAAAAGAATCAAATGAAAAACCCCGAACCTGCAAACAGAAACAAAATGGGACTAACAGGAAAAAACTTCCCCAATTCAGTCCCCAGAAAGTAGAAAAAGTAAAAAGGGGAGGAAATTTGCAAATGCCATAAAAACCAAAAATTTTTGGGAAAAAGGGAACAAAATATTGGGAGAAAAAGATCTTGTTACAATTAGTGGAAAACTAAAATAGCAAAGGAGTGAGATAACCCACCAAGAAAATGCAGGAGGCAAGAGAGGGGGTACGAAGAAAAAACGGGTGATGGTACACCTGCGATGCGAAAGCCACTGAGAGACAAAGTTACGGTAAAGGGGGAAAAAGGGAGACGACGGGAAAATTGAGCCACATGGGGGTCCCCCAAAAGGAGACCAAGGAAGGGTGGGACCCAAAAATCACAACATTTTGGGACACAACCAGAGAGGAGGGGAGGGAAACCCAAGGGGGGAAAACTGTGTCAAAGGCATTAACCGGGACACACTTCAAGGGCCCCCTTGGAGAGCATATTGGTTTGGTTTTTTAATTAAATTTACAATGGGGAAAGGAACAGAAATTGAAGGGGAAAGGCCCAAATAAAAAAAGGGGGGAAAAAAAAAAGGATAAAAATTCCTGCAGGGGGTTTTCATGGGACAGAGAAATGGTGGAAAACTAACGGAAGGAATATTGGGGAACAAAGGGAAGGAGGAGAGGAAATTTTGTTCCCAAAGGAAAACAAAATAAAGGAAAAACCAAAAAGAGTTTGGTTTCCCGAAGGGTGGGGGCCAAAAAAAGTCAAAAGAGAATGGAAAGGTAAGGGGCATAGGCCGGAAAACAAAGGGGAAGAGAGGCCCAAAAGGACCAGATAAGGAGGGAGGCCCACGACAGTATAAAAAAACGACATAGCATCGAAAGTAAATCTGCCCCAAACTGCTGTATAGCCACTTGGGAGGAAACAACAGTCAAGGCCGGGTGATAAGGCTGAGGAAAGAAGGGGAGAACTCACAAGAAAACGTCAAGAGGTATGTAGGACTCAAACGAGATTTAAAGGGAAGTTTTTTACAGAAAGGACGGGAAAGGGCCTGGGGGGAAGACCAGATGGGACACCAACAAGGAATACCCCAAAAAGTGTTGGACGACATACTCAGAGAGGAGGGGGTAAGAAACTGCAAAGGGGACATCGATACTAAAAGGAAATGAGACCGGACAAACTCCCCAGGGGTCCTTAGAGAGGGAGCAATATGTTGTGCGTACCACTTACCAAAATTTTAAACACATCCCGGGGAAACGGGGCAACTACCTGAGGTATGGAAGACGGAAATGGTTCCCTTTTTCAAAAAAGGGGACAAAAAAGGGCACTAAACTATAACCTGTGTCATTGACGTGTATATAGCAAAATTATGGAAAGATTATCAGGGGGAAGTGGTGGAGCACCGGGAACGGAACGGGAGTATAAATGCCAACCAGCCGGATTCCGAAGGCAAATCCTGTTCACAAACCTTTGGAGTTTTTCATAAAAAAAACAGAAGTAAGACAAGAGAGAGAGGGGGGGGGTTGATTGCATTTCGGGGGGGCGCGGGGGGCCTTTGACACAGTTCCTCACAAGAATTATGCAGAAACGAGCATCAGGCGCATATAACAGGAAGAGCACTGCAATGGATCAAGAATACTGACAGGGGGCAACAACGAGTCATGGGACTAATGAGTATCACAGTGGGCACCCGTGACGACGGGGTCCCACAGGGGTCCGTCCTAGGGGCCAGTGCTATTTTTTGGGATATGAAAGACATGACGGGGGTTAGACTCAAAGTGTCCCCGTTTTCAGATATGTGAAGTTATGGGAGAATTAAAACTGACGAGGACCAGGGGAGGACTTCAAAGAGACCTGGCAGACTGGACACCTGGTCCAGCAAATGGCTTCTCGAATTTAATCCCGCCAAATGCAAAATCGAAGATAGGGGAGGGGACAGAAAACCACAGACAAAAGGGTAGGTGGCCAAAGACTGCAAACCTCACTCAAGGAAAGATTTGGGTGATATAACCCGAGCATGCTCCGGAGCACACATCAACATAAACTGCTGCAGCTATGGGCGCCTGGCAAAACCCGAAACAGCATTCCGACACCTTAGTAAGGAATCTTTCAAGACATGTACAAAAGTGTATTCAGGCCTACTGGAGTATGTAGCACCTTTTGGAACCCCCAATTGATAAAGCACGTCAAGAAACTAGAAAATAAAAAGGTTTGCAACAAGGTTATTCAGGCTAAGGGGAATGTCCTATGAAGAAAGATTAAGGGAAAAGGCCTGACGACACTGGAGGACAGGAGGGTCAGGGGGGAAGATAACGACATATAAAAAACTGCGTGGAAAAGACAAAGTGGGCAAAGAAGGATGTTCCAGGGAGGGGACACAGAAAAAAAGAGGCCCCAATTGGAAGTTAAGACAAAAATTTTGGGGTAGAG
>NW_026504956.1:0-18674 GCF_026875155.1 Cherax quadricarinatus
AAAGGTTCTTTTAGTTAAGTTCGTGTTTGCTATTTTCTGCCCAGTTTTCCCCCCCTTGCGCCTTTAGATATATTGCCCCTTTTTTAGCTGCTCTGTATTTTTTTCCCGTCGCCGAAAAAGGGGCCCCTGTCTCTTTCTATTTTTCATTACTCCCCCTTTTTTCTTAGGGGAATAAGCCTTGTGCAACATCGAGTGCCACCGAGTTAAAATCTTTTCTAGGAAAATTTTGGGTCTGTGTTCTTAGATTCTTCCCCTTATATCGGTTAGGATTGGTTTACTTGGTCCACTTTATGTTTTTGTTTTTGAAGTTGTTTGGTGAATGCTCCCCCCGTGATAGTCTCATTTTGTCGGTCTGGGGCTCCAGCTAATGTCTGAACCTCAATTATGTTGTGATCTGAGAATTGTTTTTGATATGGTGACATTTTTTTCAGTCTCATTGTTAGTGAAGAGAGGTCTAGTGTATTCTCCAGTTAGTAGGCTCTATTTTTTTCGGGTTTTAAAATTGAATTTTGTGCAGAGTTTTAAAAAGCTCGTGTGAGTGTTTTCATCAGAGCTGGGCATTCTCAACCTGTTAAAACCCGGGGCCCCACAGTTGACCCCTACAATCCCCTCGACATGGCCAGTAATCACGAGAAAAAAAGTGAAGGTCTTGTCTTCTGTATGGGCCTGACGGAGGTCATCTCGGTACTCGGGTGCCTTACCAGTTTTTCCCCCAAGTCTCAGATGTGAAAACATGGGGGGGCCCATCTGGCGACCCGGGCACGTCTTGTCCATTTGGGTGTCTGTTTTAAAGAAGAGCGAGCTGGTCTCCCTTCCGACCCGTTTTCGTTAAACTAGGGGGCCAGTTCTCCTAGCTAACTTATTCTGGTTTGCCTACTTTATCGGCCTATTACTACCTATTTAAGGTCTTAGGTCTCTTTATCATTATCTACAGATGCCTTATAAACCCAATATTAGGTACTACCAGTAAAACTACCTAAACCTTCCCTGAAGAGTAAATCTATAAATTAAATACATGCCTCCCAAGAATCCATCACCGACAAGAGAATGCTTCCCTGTTTGGGTGGGGTATAAGGGCCATCCAGCTCAGCCGTCCCGTACGACCATGCTGGATCTCCCCTGTGGAATTTTAGGGACCAAAATAAATTTCCACATCCTCCCCCGGCCCAAAGGTAGGCGCTAAGTCTAAATAAAGTTCACCTTCTGCAGCCCCCATGGCAGACCCTGGACACGAGTGCCGTATGGCCACTCTCGTCGAGCAGACCCCGGGTTTTAACTTCAAACATCCAGTTTCCCTGTGTGGACCTCTGGGGTGTAAACTTGTTGGTTCCGGTGGTTTTAGCACCCTTTCCCTTAACTTTAACATCTTTCGCATGTCTAGCCTTGACTGGCAGCTCCGTACTTTCCCACCCAGTGGCCCACATGCCCTGGTAGCCTTTCCCTCCCACTGTTACGAGGTTCCCTGGTTTTAAAGGCAATCTATCTCCTCTTTACGTCCCCTGTAAAAGTGTTTTCCCAAGGTGGCCGAGCGTTCGTCACTACCTACCTGGTTCAGCTTCCCTGGCGGTTCATGTGTATACTGGTACTCATTATCACTACTCCCCCAGCTATCATGGGGACAGTTCTCCTCTATCTGGCGTGGCAGGGAATTTTCGGGTGGAATCGTGCCGCCTTGATGTATCCAACTGGGGATCTGTATAAACAATTCCTTCCTGAAACGCCCGTCGGTAGACGGGAAAAGTCATCTATACGATTGGCTCCCACCAGGATACCTACATTTCTGACTGTGTCAGTGGTAATTCCTGGTCTGCTGCTTCACGTCTAGGTCTTTCAATCGCTTAGCTGCTGCAGCAAGACCTCTCGCTGGGAATTGCCTGGGTAATGTCTCTACCCCAAGCTGTAATGTCTCTGCGATGTCCACCTAATTTGACTGTGAAAATCTAACCACATCATAAGATTTGGGGGGGACCTGACTTACAGCCCCTCCCAACATCATACTCACTTTCTTCGTGGCCTTATATTTAATTTAGCCACCAACTTCTTTGTTATCAAGGAACTTGTGCTCCTGGGTCAAAGAATAATCGGGTTGCTTCGGACCTGTGCCCATTCACAACCTTTGCCATGACTGTAGGTTTGGGCAGCACCTCCGTGATTTCACTCGGATTAGAGACTTCACTCCCACTAATCACGCTGGCTACCATTTCAGGCTCAGACTCATTTCTATCTCTACCTGAGAGATATCCCTACTAGGGTTGGGGTTCCCCTTAAAATTTTTGGGACATAGCGCAGTATGGTGCTTACCTTTGCAACAGACTCGACACTCACTGAGCTGGGTGCCCCATTTCTCTCGCAAAGTGTTCCCCACAACACTTGAAGCAGAGTCTCAATCCCTTAGTCTCTGTTGCCTACTGTCAGTGTTATATACTCCGGGCAAAATCGTACTAGAGTGTTCGCCTTTGCAGAACACGCATATTCTGGCATGAGTGCCTCTGAGGTTCTGCTTAGAGGTTCTTACCTTAGAACTCTTTACCATAATACACTCCAAGTTAGTGTACGAGCTTTAGACTGATCTCTCGAGCTCTTTGAGCAACTTTCTGGGTTTTTATGTGGCGATAATGGTGACTCTTCTCTCACACCTATACTCAAATGAGAAACGAGATCTCCCAACCCCTCAACAATTTGTTTTATCGTGAACCTATTCGTCTGATATTTTTAAGTACAATCTTTTAGGCTACTCCTACTACTACTAGGTTTATTTTTTTTTTATTTTTAAGTTATTTTTTATATTTAAGGGGGGTATCTACTACTACTACTACTATCCTCCACCTCTTCCTGCCTATATATAGCCGTCCTGCTCCACCTCTGTTAGTGTGACTTTGTCAATGGTCCAAGTCGGACCGCAACGTCGTCGTAAGCTTCTCTCTTTTATGTGCGGGTTATTTGTGTATCGTTCCAGTCATGGTATTGAGCCTTTTTGTTATTTAATCATTCATCTGCTCTGACCACGGTTGAGTTATGGTTGTTGGCGGCCTTGCACCCCTTCTGCTGTTTTCAGGGCGACTACCTTGTATCAACATGGCGTCTGAGTGTGAGAGGAGGCGGTCGTAAATACCAATGGTATTGAGCTGGGGCTTCGTGGGGCGATTTCACCCTTCTTCAGTGGCAAGTCTTACTCACAACAATCATTAGGGAGACCGTATGAACCAGGACGATGTGGTGTATGGTGTAGCCCTGAATGGTGCTTATAGAATCTTCGTCAATCTGAATTCCACGTCCGTGTATGATCTTTTTTTGGTGACGAGATTCCAAGACGTGAGCTTGACGCTACTCCATGTTTTCTTTGGGGGGGGGGGGGGGGGGGGGGGGGGGTGTGGGGTGTTGAGGTGCGTTTGATCCGACGTATCTCGCCACTTTACGTGGGTTAAGATACGTAATGTCCCATTTGAGGCCGATTAGGCTGACATAAGGAGTTTTTGAGACATATGGAACCGTACATCTGGCACAAAAGGGGCAAGTGGATGGCGGTGCTTAGCGTTGGGAACGTCGGCGGAGGGTACCTTTTCCGCTGAAGATGACTTCAGAGACATCCCATAGCCATCTTACATCGTGTATGGAGGACTTCAGGACACAAGTTATGTTATCGTATGCCGGACAAGAGACGTACGTGGCAGAATATTGGGGCTGGCACGACCATATGGCGGCAGAGTGGCGTGAAGCTGAGGAGTGGCGCCAGCTCAAACTGGTGAAGCACTTGTTAACCAGCGTGATAGCTGTTGAGAGCCCAGTGCGAAAGGCAAGGGCCTGGGCGGCTTGTGGAGTTGAATGAGTGGAGGATTCCAAAGAGGAGCCTGGCATGTGTGAGGTAAGGGCTGTGAATGTATAAGGATCTGTTACTAGCACAAAGGAAAAGTACAGAAGAGGCAAGTGGTGGCAGGAGGAGGAGGCAGGCTCTAGAGGAAGAGCTTCATGAAGTGTTTAAGGACATTGACGCCACCTGCAGAGGATGTTGTTCTCCTGAGTGCCTGAGATGAGAGGCACGGCGTTGCCTGTAGAGGAATGTAAGGATAAAAAACAAGCAGGTTGACGGGCCAACTGTAAGAGAGAGTTGTCGCTGTGTGGCTTTGGAAGCGGGGCGTGGTGTAGGTTGAGGTTCCATCGTGAGGGAACCTCAGAAGATAACATGGATGTAGAGGCATCATGAGAGGAAGAGAGGAGCGGCGGCGACAGACTCAGTATGATGTCCTGACGCCGGCGCAGAAGGTCTGGAGGAAGGAAGAGGCAATGTCAAGCAGTCACGATAAGAGGCATCGCAAAAAAGGGGGAGGGGTTGATGGTGTGAAGCCTTTGTGCTGCTCTGGGGCAGGAGGCCCTGGGATGAATTAAGAGAGGAGGAAGGGTTGGAACTATAAAGAGGCATTAGGGTGTATGACTGTGAACATAAAAGGACTGTGTGATAGTGTGAAGACGGAATGGTTTCGAATGTTTCTGTATAAATATAGGGTTCCTGCAGAAGCACAATTTTCAAGGAGGGAAGAGTGCTCGAGGTGAGAGGGGTTTCAGAGTCATACATCTGCCATCTGGCACATCTGAAAGGTGGTGTGGGTATATTGATCAGGGGAGGCAAGCCCGTTTGGTGTGCTAAGAAGTGAAGTGGGGGTGGGGGGGAAGAGTATTGGCGCGTGGAATGGGTGGTGGATGGGATCAGCGGGTATCTTTTGTATGTTGTGTATGGGCACCGGCGGAAAATGATTGTGAGGGTAAAAAGGGATTTTGTATGTGAAGAACTAGTTTTCTTCTTACATGTTTAGCCTGCAGTGGCCGAGGTTGGTGGGACTGAACTGCGTTAATTAGAGGGCTGACGTGTAGAACCAAAAGGGCGGGGCACGTGTCGTCGGCCTTGCGAGATCTTTTGAGGGATATACAGTGCGGGATGCGGTTTGGAGGAGGGGCATTGGAGGTAGAGCATACTTTTGTAAGACGGGGTTACCTGCTAGGTTGGATAGGCTGTATAGTATCTCAAGGGGTTGGTTGACATTTTTCCGTACTATAGAAGTACTTATTCGGATCATCGGGCTGGTAGTAGCAGAGGTGGCGTGGGAGTCACTAGCAGGTATATCTAGGGGATATTGGAAATTAAAATACAAGTGTGTTAGGTGATGAGGAGGGGATAGAGGATTTGCAACGCTGTGGGAGGGGTTACGTGCAGGAGATACATGGGGTTGAGGATGTGGTGATGTGTGGGATGGTGTGGCTAAAGAACGGATTAAGCAATATTACGTAAAGGAAGATCGAAACGTATCAATTCTTTAAATATGGGCTTGCTAACTATTGAGTGATAATTACTGGGGTTGTTATTGCGAGTGGGTTGTTGCAGGCACATATCCAATTGATGAAATTAATGGCAATTAAAGGGAGGCTGCATGAGGTACAGGATGAGAGGTTCCAAGCGGTGAGGGTAGCAGGCGGGGGTGGAAGAGGTGTTATGGGGCGATAGACCTTCATCGTGCGTAAATTTGCGTAGGCAAAACAAAGGACCGCGGCAATGACTAATCCATGGTTGGAGGTTCATGAGTCGATAGGAGGGTAGCAGGGAGGGTCAGTCATACAAGCTACTGAAGGAATGGGGGCGTTTGCTGACAGTGGTATGAGAAGTAGCTGGCAACGAGAAGGGTAGAGGATGGGGTTTTAGAACAGGTGTGTGGGAGTGTGGTATGTCAGTTGTGTAACAGTGTTTAAGGGAAGCACTGGGTGGGGAAATAACTGAGGGGGAAATATGGAGGGCTTTAAGTGGAATGCAAAAAGGGGGCAAAGCACCGGGAATTGATGGACTCCCGGCCGAGTTTTATCAGCAGCATTGGGAATTATTGAGGCATTTTCTGGTTAGGTTATTAATTGCATAAAGGGAAAAGAGGTGAGCTGGGTGAGAAGCAGGCAACGGTGTCGTTGTTTTGGGTTAACCAAAGGGTAAGGGGCAGCATACGCTTCGGGATTACCGGGCGATCCCGTTGTTATGCGCAGATTATAAATTGTTTGCGAAGATTTTGGGAAATGGGGTCAAGTGTGGGGTGGGCGGGTAGTATCAAAAACTCATTTTTGGTTGCCAGGGAGGTCTATGGTGGAGGGGCATGGGTTACTTAGGGATTTCGTGGAGGCAAAGGGGGGGGGAGGGAGGGAGGTTTGGTGGCGCTCGATTGGCAAGGGGCATACGATAGAGTGGATCGGAAAGCATTGAAAGCCACCCTTTCAGGGGTCAGGGTTTGGGGAAGAATATTTGGGCGGGGTTGAGGCGTTGTATGGAGGTGCAATGGCGAGGGTACAGTTTAATGGTAGATTGGGTGGGAAGATTGTAATGGGTAGGGGACTTAGGGCAGGGGTGCCCTATGTCACAATTATTGTTTGCGTGGTACAGGACCCCTTTTTATAGTTGATGGAGCAGCGTATGTGTCCGTAGTGGGACCAGGGTGTGAGGTTGGCGGGGGTTTGGCCAGTTTTAATTGGGTATGTGGATGATAAAACTGTTCTGATCAGGGAGGGGATGTCAATGGACACATTAGACGGGGTAGTACAAATGTTCGCGGGGGGCAACTGGTATGAGGGTAAATTCAGATAAATCCATGGTCATGGGGTTAGGAGCTTGGGCGGGTAGGGTTGATTGGGGTAGTGCAGTTGTGAGGAGGCAGGTAAATTTCGTTAAAAATCTGCGGTCTTTTTTTATGCAGACGATCTACCTGTGGCACGCATGGAAAACTTGCTTAGGATGGTAAATGGATTCAGGGACGCTTGGGTGCATTGCGACCTTATCATTTGCCCCTTGTGCAGCGTGCCATTGTTATTAATATCTTACTGTATAGCAAAGTATGGCAACGTGGCAGCCGTGTTCCCATTAACTGGGCCAGCAATAACGAACATACTTAGGAAGGTTTTTAAATTCTTGTGGGGTTCGAGCTGTGTTTGGGATTAAGAGGGATGGGGTAATTTTAAACCTGTAAGTAAGGGGGGGCTGGGATTGCTGGACTTAAAGCAGAGGGTCAAATGTGTCTCCATTAAAAGGGAGGTGATGAGGGAAAGTGTGGGTGGGGGGGGGTTGGCCAGGATCCATAAAGATTGCAACGGATGTGTACAGGAGTTGAGTTGCATGAGTGTGAAATGTGTTGAGGGCTCTGGCGTGGGATCGAGAGCCAGCAAAGTTTAAATAGGTAGGTTGTGTAGATTGTTAGCAGGGAGGGTTTGTAGCGCCTGTAGAGGGAATTTTCCCCCCTGTATGCATGGGGAAGTATGTGGAATAGGTTGAGTAGGATGAGGTTGCAACCTCGTGTTCGGGATGTAATGTATCGTTTTCTGCACGGCATTTTACCGTCGGGTGTGGTTCTACGGGATAGACGAGTCGTTGACGGGGGGGAGTGTGGGATATGTGGTGGGGAGGAGTCAGCTTTTCATGTAGTATATTTTTTTTGATGGACTGGGGGAGTGTCAAGGGGTGGTTAAATAGGGTGATAAATAGGATAGGAGGTAAAGAAATTTCTGTATTGAGAGCATTAAGTCTCGACGTGGGGGGTTGGGAGGAATGTGTAATCAGAGCTGTGGGATACATTATGGCAGATTATATCTATATATTGTGGGGATTGCGGGGGAAACAGGTTACTGAGGTGAAGAGGAGGGTGTTAGCGTTAACGTTCTATAAACAGTATGTAGAAATAAGGAAATTTATGGGAGGAGGTGGGTGAAGGATTTTTCAGAGGGAATAGGCAACTTACGTTACAGGTTTTATTAGACTTTTAATATACGAGGGGGGGGAGGGTATGATTGGAAAGTGTTGCTGGGGTAGGGAAGTCAGGGGTGAAAACAGGGTTGCCTCCCTGGTAATGGATAACAAATGTTTGCGAGAGTTTGGATGAGTGATGCACGAGTGAAAAAATATGTGGACCACGGGTGCTAGCACCTGTGGAGCTCGCCAGTTTTTTGTGGACTGGACTTTAACTTATTATACATATTGTGTGTGGTAATATTGATTTACGGTAATGACATTGTAATTTGGAGATTTGCTATAATAATTGCATGTATTTGCTCCAAAATTGTTTTCTAGGTGCCTTGCACTGCATAGTGGTTTTATGCTGTGATCATTCACGGTGTCCAGAGATATGATGTGATATGTTTGTATTAATGTCTGTGCATTATTGTTCGTCACTGGTGTTCTGCAATTTTCAGTTTTGTTTTGAGAGTAAAGAGGTTAATGCACGTCAGATAGTGTAAATAAAGTTGGGCAACAGTGGTGTTATAGGTTTTTGTTTGGTTTGGTGCGTGCTAGGCACAGTCTTTATGTGTTACTTATGTCATGGTTATATTTTATGTTTTATTGTTCTGTTGTCAATTATACTAGTAATGTCCTATAAGCTGTAAGAGCTTGAATGTCATAGTTGAAGTGTGTTATTGTTTTAACACTGGAATTGCATGTTTAAATGTGTAGAGGCTTACCCTGTGTTGGATTTTGAGACTAAGTTTATTTTTTATGGTTTTGTAGTAATTTTGTATGTCTTTGCGACTTTTCTATATCACCATTGTTGTGTAATACATATTGTATGTAACGAACCATTAGGACAATTACAAAAAATTAATGTTTTGATCATTGCTGTGTGACTTTAGATTAGGCAACATTTATTGTTCTAGTGTGTTAGGTTGTAAATATGGGATGGTTGGTACCACGGGGGGGGGGGTAATATGTCTGGTACTAATTTCAGTGCAATGCATGCATGGTCTGTTTCGATTATTAAGTACCATTTCGAGGGATGTTATATAAAGTGTTGTTTTCATATCATTAATTTGTTGAGTAGCCCAAACATGGTTTGGGTTAATGATAGGATGAGGAGCAGGGGGGGGGGGGAGTACCCACACGGAGTTGTAAGTGTGGTGTGTAATATTAGCTGTAGGGAGGATTGTGTTAATTTATAGACTTAAATGAGTTTTACATATTATATTTTGTAATGTCATGTTTTAAATAAAAAAAAAAAAAAAAAAGAATTTAAGTGTAACTCATGCACTGTAGTGCTAGCCAGTTTCCTCTGAATCACCTGGCTAAGGACCCATTCTGAGTCATCCTCATCATGCAAATCTCTGAAACTATTTGTCAAGCTCATAATCTCAATACGGAACTTCTCTAGGCTTTGACGGTCACATTGTCTGCATCGCTATTGGGCCGTGCAGACCCCCTTGCCTGACGCTCCTCAGTAACCTGACAGCAGTGGTACGAGGAGGTGTTGTGCATTCGCTGCCTGGATGAGGTAGAGTGCGGACGTGCTTTGCACCCCTCTACTGTTTCCCAGACGAGCTAATCAGTCAACGACATGGCGCCAGGTGTTCGCAGGAGAGTGAATACTGTGGGCATTGAACTTATTAGTGGGGCTTTAACACCTACGTCAGTCGATGTGTTATTGCCCAAAATTATACGAGAGACATATGGCATCAGAGACAAAGGATTTATATGGAGTGGGCACTGAACGGTGTATATAGAATTTCTTTGAAAGTGCTAACTGCTCAAGTATACGAGGCTTTGGTTGATCGTTACCAAGATGTCAGCATTACTGTAACACCGCAGTGAGGGTCAAGTTGATTGATGTATCACGACATTATCGTGGGTTAAGCTCCGCAACGTGCCTTTTGAGGCTGATGAGGTAGATATTCGAAATTTTTTCGAACGTTATGGAACTGTACATCTGGCCCAACTGGCAAATGGGTAAAAAGGTGCTTACACAGGATTTCCTGGGGGTTCTTTTAATCTCAAGATGACGCTTAGGCATCCTATACCCTCGTATGTATATCTCGAAGAGTTTAGAACCCAGGTAATGGTAGCGTATGCGGGGCAGAGGCGTACGTGCCGACTGTGTGGCGAATTTGACCATATGGCGGCAGACTGTGGCAAGTGGATTTAGGGGCTCCTGGGCCGGCAAGGGGGGGCCCCTGCGCATGAGCACCCGATGCCTAAGGAAGAACGGGGGCAAGGAGGAGGGCGTGGTCGCATGTGGAGTGAAGAGGTAGTGGCCCCTCCAGTGGAATCGGAAGAAGTGGTGATCCATAAAATCACCGGGCCCCATCAACAGTGGCCCCTGGGCGGCAAGGGGCGGAGAAACCTGCGCATGAGCACCCAATGCCAAAGAAGAACGGGTGCAAGGAGGAGGGCGTGGTCGCATGTGGAGTAAGTGGTGGTGGCTCCTCTGGGGAATCGGAAGAAGTGGTGATCCATGAATCACCTGGCCCATAAACAGTACAAGTTGTCAAGTGAGGAGGTACAGGAGGGCGCAGCAGTGAAGGCTATTGAGGAGGAGTTGGAGACGGTGATACAGGCTATGTTACAGTCTACGGAGGTGGGAGGAGTTACAGCGAACAAGACCCTGGGATCGGGGTTAGAAGGTGTGTGTGGGGAAGGGGAGGATCAGGGGCACCTGGGGTGGACAGTGCGAGTGCCATGGAGGGGAAATGGAGGCGGATTAAGGGTGGTAGAGGTGGAAGTCCATTGTGCTGGCTCCCAGGACTCAGATATGGAAACTGAGGAGCTACAAGGAAAAGGGCAGCAGCGTCAGATTCGGACGATGTTCTGACACCGGCGCAAAGGCCGGGGAAAAAGACATGGGGTTCTGGTACCCAGAGTGACTCTTGCGAGAGGGCCACAACAGAAGGGGGGGGGATGGTTGGGAAGGAGGGGGGAAACTGTGGAAAAGGGCACAGTCCAGGGGGAACAGTCTAAAAGGGAAGAATCTTGACATGAGGCGGGGAGGAAACCTTAAGCTGGCCTCAGGTGTGTAACAATAAATTTTTAATGGTCTGTGTGATGGTGTTAAACGGGAGTGCTTCAGGATGTTTTTGAATAGGTATAGGTTGACGTAGCTTTTGTGCAGGAGCACAATTTTAAGCTTTGTCGTGAATTAGTGGTCCCTGGGTATCAGGCTTATGTGTTGCCGTCGGGAGCGTTTAAAAGGAGGAGTGGGGGGTGTTGATCAGGGAGGCGGGCCGTTTGTATTGCATAGGAAAGAGGGGGGGGGGAGGGGGAGAGTATTACGTGTGGAAGGATGGTGGATGGGAGAGAGAGTGGCGTTTGTGTGTGTGTATGCCCCAGCAGAAAGTACGTGAAAGTGAAGAGGGGATTTTGTGCGGGAGGAGCTCGTGTATTACCTATGCACGTTACCGTCTGTCGCGATTGTGGGGGGGGGATTGGAATTGTGTAATTAGAAGACAGACGTGGAACCCAGAGGAGGGGGATATTTTTCCTCAGTCTTGGGGGGCCTGCTTAGAGATCTTCTTTATGTGATGCTTTGGGGGGAGGTCTGTGGGAGGTGGAACATACGTTTATAAGAAGGGGATTTTGCGGCTCATTTGGACAGGTTATATTTATCTCGGAGGGTTTTGGTAGAGTCTTTTAAAATATAGAGATGGTGTCTTCGAATCTTTAGGGCGGTATTTAGTGGAGGTGGGAGGGGATGCTTTGGCTCGTAGGCAGGGAAGTTATTGGAAACTGAACACGATGGTTTTGGGGGATAGGGAGGGAGTGGAAGCGTTTGCAATTTTTTGGAACAGCTCTGTGCCGACAAAAGAACTGAGGAAGACGTGGTTAGGATGGTGGGGATAGTGTGGCTAAGTTACGAATACGTCATTTTTATGTGAGGGAGGGCAAACGCATTAATAAATTGCGGTATGGTTTGTCAAATTACTTAGAATCTAGATTACGGAATTGTTACGAGGGGGGGGGCGGTGGCCGGGGTGTACCCGGTGGAGGATATACACATGTTGAAGGACAGAATACGGGATTTGCAAGAAGAACGTTTTGCGCTGTACGGGTACAGGGGGGGTTAGACGAAGTACTCTGGGGCGACAAGCCATCAGCTTGTGTGCTGCGAGGACAGAAGGTACGACAGCGAACGACTACAATACCAGGTTTGCAAGTCATATCTTCTGTGGGGGTTTTAGAGAGGGTCAGGTATTAAGGGACACCAAGGGGATGAGTGCATATGCAGATAGATGGTTTGAGGAATACGGGAAAAGTAGTGGGGTGGATGGTGAGGTTCTTGGGAAGGTATGTGAGTATGTGCCGTGCAAACTGGGGAGGAGTGATCGGGAGGCATGGGTGGGGTCATTGAGGAGGGGGAAATATGGAGAGCCCTTATGGACATGGGGAAAGGGGTAAGGCACCCGGGATCGATGGTTTACCTAGCGAATTTTATGTACAGCCACTGGGGTCTGCTTAGGGGTTTTCCTAGTAAGGTTAATGAATGCCATGAAAGACGGAGGGAAGATGGGAGAATCTCAGGCAACGGGGGGGTGGTGGTGTTGGTCCCAAAGGGTAAACAGCAGGAGTACCCTTCGGGATTATCGAGCCATTTCATTGCTTTGTGCTGATTATAAATTATTTGGGGAAAATTCTTGGGAATCGGCTTAAATGTGTTGTGGGGAGGGTCGTGTTTGAGTCTCAATTTGGTTTACCTGGTAGGTCAAAAGAGCGTGGGGGCCCCGGGATTATCAAGGGGTTCCTGGAGGACATGGAAAGGGAAAGAGGAGCGTTGGGGCGTTGGATTGGAGGGGCTTTTGATAGGGTGGAAAGAAAGGCTTTGAGGGATATTCTCCTACGACAGGGGTTTGGCGAAGAAATAGTGGGGTGGGTGGATAAAGCTGTACTCAATGCGAAGGTAAGGGTGCAAATCAATGGGTGTGTGGGGGGGGGGTGTCAACATGGAGCGGGGTCTTCGGCAGGGATGTCCTTTATCACAAATATTTTTGCATGGTTCAGGATCCCTTTTATAGGATGGTGGAGGATCGTCTAAGGCCGGGGGGCCCGGGATGGTGAGGCTGAAGCCGTGGCCTGGTTTGGTGGCTATGTTGAAAGATACCACTATTTTGGCAAGTGAGGAGACACGGTTAGGACTTTTGGGGGAAGTTGTACACACTTTTGGGAGAGCTACTGGGATGAAGGTAAATCTGGAAAAGTCAATGATTCTGGGGCTGGGAGAGTGGACAGAGAGATTAGAGTGGGGATGTGATGTTGGTGCAGGGGGAGGACCGGGATCTGAAAAAACTGTGGTGTCATGTATGAGGCTGACCTGAGTGCTGCAAGGGTTAGCAATTCGAATAGGATGGTGGAACAGGTGCAGCGACGGTTGGGAATGCTGCGACTCACCATTTAACCCTTAGGAGCGTGTAAATTGTCATCAATGTATTACTATATAGTAAAGTCTGGTTTGTTTGGCTGTGATGCCGTTAACAGGAACGGGGATCACGAGTATTCTTAGAATGGTGTTCAAATTTTTGTGGGTTCAGGGTGCAAAAATGGTTGCGAAGGGAGGTAGTGACATTGCCCGGTATGTAGGGGAGGGTTGGGTTTGTTGGACTTGAGAAAGCGCGTGAAATGTGTGTTTTTAAGAGGGAAGTGATGAGTGCAGGTGGATGGAGGGAGGGTCAGCTAGATAAGGTACATGCTCACCTGAGGAAATGGTATGGAGGGGCAGAAATGAAGGAATGCGAGACAGTGTTACGCGCCTTAATGTTAGCCAGGGAACCAGGAAAAGTAAAGGTGGGAATTTGTGTAAATTGTTAGGAGGACATGTAAATGGCGCCGGTTGAAGGGATCTACCCATGTATGCATGGGATGTAATATGGCGAAGGTTTAGTAAATTTAGGATACGACCTAGGGCGCGTGAGGTTATGTTTCCGTTTCCTGCATGGATTTTGCCAACGGGAGCGATGCTCCGAGACAGGAGGGTTTATTGAGGGGGGGGGTGTGGCAGATGCAGTGGGGAAGAGACTGCGTATCATGTCGTCTATTTTTGTGAAGGTTTTGGAGTGGGATCAGGGTATGGATGCTTTAAAGGGAGTGGTGAGGGTTTGGGGGGGCCCAAAGGTGTGGCGGTATTCGGGCGTTGAGTCTTGATATGAGTGGTGTGGAGGAGAGTGTGGTAAGAGGTTTAGCATATGTCATCGTGGACTACATATATGTTTTATGGGGTATGAGGGGGAAGGTGGGTGGGGGTGTGTGAGAAGGACCTTTTGGGGCGACGTTTTATTCAACTTTGTGTCGCAACAGAGACATTTTTGGAAAAAGGTGGGAAGAGTATTTTTCTGAAGGTTATAGAGGACTAACAATAGGGATTTTTTTTGGCGTTATAAGGGGCTTTAACTGCCGGGGTGAGTGGGTTGGTAAAAGGGGGGGGGGTTCAGGGATTTCAACGGGCTCACTCCTTGGGAATGCATGATGTGGTTGGGTGTGATTGGGGGTACTTTGTGTGTGACCAGAAAGAAGAGGTTTTGCAAGATAAGTTTTGCTTATTCCCTTGATGGGGAAGGTGTAAGGGGGCAGATTAAATATATAACATGTATTAATGTATAACCTATAAAATTATATAACATGTATATTTCTTTGGTAGCGTATTATGTTCCACTTACACTGGTATTGCAATTGAATTTGAATTTTCTTGAGAGGGGTTTTTCCCTTTTACTATTTCCTTGAAGCACTGAGTTATTTTTGTTTTATTGTAACGGGTCCAGCATCAGTTTTGGTAGTAATTACCTATTATTATTGTTTTATTTAAGGTATTGTAATTTTGGTAGTCCTGTACATCAGGGGTTGTAAATAATGCTTCCTCAAGTGACATGGGCATATAATCTAAATTTGGGTAAATGTCATGATTTCGGTGGTGATAGGGTTAGTTTAATGTGTGTGTGTGAGTGGGGGGGGATTGGGTCACTGTGTTCAGCACAGGTTTCTTAATTAAGGCATATTGTAGGTCTGGTGTAATTTGTTGAGAGTGGTATTATGGGTGATTGTCATTAAGCTTGGGAGCATTTTTTGTGTTGGAGGTTGTAATTTTAGGGGGTTTTTTTTAAATACCCCATTTTGTGGCCCTTTGTTTTATAACTTTTTTCCCTTTTTTAAAATTTGGGTGAAAATTTTTAAAAAAACTTGTAAATGGGTAGACTGTAGGGGCCCCCCCCCCCAAAAAAAATTGTTTTTGGTGTTTTATATTTTTTTTAAAGGGATGTTGTTTGGGATCTTTTTTTTTATTATTACCTTTTAAAATTTTGGGACATAAATGTTTTTAAAAAAAAATTAAAAAAAAAAAAAAAAAAATCCAAAACCGATAAAGTATATTACCTTAAACCCTCCTCAGTGTTGCCAGCCCATGTCTTTAAATTTGGTCTTTGGAAATGTTGGAAATTTTAGTGTAGTAATTTGGTAGTGCCGGACCAGGTCAAAGGTTTTAACCTTGAGCTGCAAACCGAAAATTTCCCTGAACTTGAGGGCATCTGCCCAAATGTTCCTGCCCATTTTTGGGGCTTAAACTGTTTCCCAAAAAGCAATGTCCTCTTTTTAAGGTTCCGTGGGGAACTTTTGGAAAATTCAACTGGGGAAAAACTTGGGAAAATTTATTGACGGTGTGGGGTTTTTTGGGGAAATGCAGTGTTAACCCCCCCCTTGGAATACTACCCTTTTTAATGTATTAACTTATTTTTTTCTTATTCACCCCTCCGTGATAATTTTAACTTTTTCCCTTAGTGAATTCGTCCAGAGCCTGTTGAAGACTACCCTGGATTCTTAAACCCCTCTTTAGCCTGTGGGCTCATATGCTGAAATGCTTTTTCATAGGTTTCCCAAAATTTTCCCCAAACTTTTCAAGGTCTTGCAAATCATCGCAGTCTTTCGTTACAGCGTTGGCAATTTGCCTTGCACCTGTTTTCGGTTCTGTTCAGATGCCCCTTTTTATGCTGTATGATCGTTTTAATTTTGTTTTAAAACTGAACCCGATTTTGAACCCCCCTCTGCCATTGGGCGAAGTTTAAAAAGAGGAGGGGACACTAAATTTTATCTTACCCCAGTTTCCAACCCCCCCCAGCCGTCCCCGTGTTAGGTAAAAAATGAAGAGTTTAAGGCTTTTTCAGCAAGCTTTAAAAATTCCCCTTTTTTATATTGGGCTTACTATGAATCAAAATGTTAAATCTGTTAGCTCTCAAATCCCAATCCAAAATGTGTATGTTGAAAACTTTCCCCAGCACTTAACTTTACAATGCCAAACAAATAATTACAGGGCCTTTAACCCAGTCTCAGGTATTTAAATTTAAAAAATCCCACATTTTAAAATGAATCAAAGACAATGAAAATCACACAATAAAAGTGCAGTATACAAATTAAAATCACTTGGTTAACACAAATAAATTCAACAAATCAACTTGTGAAACAGTAAATGAATAATGTATGTAAACAGCTTGGCCTAACTGTGCCCAGCTTACTCTGTCTAGCATGGATGGTTGGATAAGGTAAATCCTAACCTAGCTAGTGTGCTATAACTTAAACCTGGCTTTATAACTCCCTGTAAATAATAACTAGGTTAAATCTGTCCTAGCTACTATAACTTTTGTAAAAATTTGCACAAGCCTAGCCTAACTGTGGCTACCTTGCAAATCCACTGTAAGTAATCAACACACAAGTCTCCTACTCTGGATTACTTGTAATCACTGTAAATAATTAAATTCACAAGCTTCTCTAGCCTACCTGGCCTGCCTGTAAATTACTGCAAATAACAACTTCTGTGTATAGTCAGCTTGGCCTAGCCTCTGTGTAACTTTGACCTAGGTGTGCTAACTTAACCTAACTTTTTTAAACTGGTTCCTAACTGTGGCCTAGCTATGATAGCTTAACCTAACGCTGTTAAACTGGTTCCTAACTGTGGCCTAGCTATGATAGCTTAACCTAGCTATTCCACATCAAGGTTTTTGAAGGACCACTTTTGTGAAAATTTATGTGGACTGCCTCCAAGTGAGTTGCCTACCCTGGCAAACTCTGTTGACACCGAGTTCTGAGGTGAGTACCTCAGCCTCACAAGTGGCTTATAGAACAGATTTTCACAAATGATTGGTATTGCAAGAAACCTCGCCTGCATGCACGTATAAAGGACTAACTTACTTGGTGCTGCAGCATATATCCTGATCTTCACTTCCCTAAGCTAGCCTTAGCCCCTTTGGACTCCCCCTCAGAAACCACGTGCAACCGGGAGCATTAATTCCTGCAATATTCAATCGTAATTAGTGTCCTGCCTGCACCTCAGAAATTCCTATATCCAAGAGGGTATGTATCCCTTAGTATAACTATGCAGACTCAGACACTAGCTTCAAGACTGCTCTGAGACACTGGTACTTACTGGGCATTCTCAACCTGTTGCAACCAGGCCCACAGTTGACTCACTCACAATCTCCTCAGACACTGGCCAGTAATCTACGAGAAAAAAAGTGAAGGTCCTGTCTTACTGTATAGGCCTGACGGAGGTCATCTACGGTACATCGAGGTGCATCTACCAGATTTCCCCAAGTCTCAGATGTGAAGACACGTGGGGGCGCCGTCTGCTGATCACGGCACGTCTTGTCCAGTTGGTGTCTGTCTTAAGAAGAACGAGCTGGTCTCCCTTCCAGACCCTCGTCTCTTCGTTCAAACTAGGGCTGCCAGTTCTCCCTAGCTAACTTATCCTAGTGTTTGCCTACATTATCGGCCTATTACTACCTATGTTAAGGTCTTAGGTCTACTTTATCATTATCTACAGATGCCTTAGTAAACCTAATATTAGTGTACTACCAGTAAAACTACCTACTCCTTCCCTGAAGAGTAAATCTATAAATTAAATACATGCCTACCAAGAATCCATCGCGGACAAGAGAATGCTTCCCTGTTTGGGTGGGGTATAAGGGCCATCCAGCTCAGCCGTCCCATACGGCCATGCTGGATCTGCCCTGTGGAATTTTAGGGAGCAAATAAATTTCCACACACATATATATATATATATATATATATATATATATATATATAATATATATATATATATATATATATATATATATATATGTCGTGCCGAATATGTAAAACTGGTCAATTAGCAAGAACTCATTTAAAATTAAGTCTTTTCTAAAATTTTCTCTTATACGTTTAAAGATATATTTTTTTCATTAATGTTGATGTAAAAATTTATAATTTTGTACCAAAAGGAACTTAGAAAACTTAATATTACAAGCGCAATTTATTTTAGCCTAACCCAACTAAATATATTTTAGATTTGTTTACAATAATTTAATACTAAACAAACACAGCAAAATATATTTTTTTCGTTAGGTTCAGAATGATTTTGGCGAAATTATTGCATAAACAAATTTTCGCTTGTCCTATATGGCAAGATGAGCGTTGCTATTTAAGCCAAGATCGCAAGTTCTGCCTATTTGGCACGACATATATATATATATATATATATATATATATATATATATATATATATATATATATATATATATATATACATATATATATATATATATATATATATATAATATATATATATATATATGTCGTGCCGAATATGTAAAACTGGTCAATTAGCAAGAACTCATTTAAAATTAAGGCCTTTCTGAAATTTTCTCTCACATGTTTAAAGATATTTTTTTTTCAATAATGTTAATGCAAAAATTTTTAATTTTACACCAAAAGAATCTTAGAAAACTTACCTAACCTTATTATAACAAGATCAATTTATTTTAGCCTAAGGCAACCAAATATATTTTAAATACGTTTACAGTAATTAAGTACTAAACAAACACAATCAAATATTTTTTTTTCGTTAGGTTCAGAATGATTTTGGCGAAATTATTGCATACACAAATTTTCA
>NW_026504957.1:0-5000 GCF_026875155.1 Cherax quadricarinatus
ATATTTATATATATATATTATATATATTATATATATATTATATATATATTATATATATATATATTATATATATATATATTCACACATAATCACTATATTTCCAGAGGCGCTCAGATACAACAGTTTAGATGTCACAGCAAAGAGCATTATCGTAAACCCCTCCTTTAAAATGAAGAAACTGTATTTCCAACCACCAGGATTCAAGTCCTGATAACAAGTTTCCCTGAATTCCCTTCACAAAATATTACCCTGCTCACACTCCAGCAGCTCGTCAGGTCCCAAAAACATTTAAGCTCTATTCACTCCTTTCTAACACGCTCATAACTTACCTGTTGCATGTCCAAGCTCCTTGCGCACCAAACCTCTTTTATCTCCTCTCTCTTTCCTTTCCTAGGACGACCCCTACCTATCCTCCCATCCACTACAGATTTATGCACCCTTTAAGTGGTCCTGTTTTGTTCCAACCTTTCTAAATGACCAAACTACCTCAACATCCGCTCTTCAGCTCTCTGAATAATACTGTTAGTAACTCCACACATCCTAATTTCCACAATACGAATTCTCTGCATAATATTTACAATGCACATTGCTCTTAGACTCGACATCTCCACTGCCTCCAGCCTCCTTCTCAGTGCAGCATTTAGAACCCATCCTTCTCACCCATATAAGAGTGTTCGTACAACTATACTCTCGAACATTCTCTTCTTTGCCTCCATGGGTAAATTTTTTTTGTCTCCACTGATACCTCAGTTCTATGGGTGAGCTCGTCCTTCATGAACCTATCTACTGACGAGTCTACTCCCAAATATATGAACACATTTAATTCTTTGATACTTCCTCCCACCAAAGTGACATCCAGTTTTTCTCTACCTAACTCATTTGATACCCTCATCACCATACTCTTATCTATGTAATTATAGGACGGTGTGAGCAGGAGGAAAGAGGAGTGATTGGTGGAATGATAAGGTAAATGGTGTAATAAAAGTGAAAGAGGTGGTGTATGAGAATTTTTTACAGAGGAGAAGTGATATAAAAAGGGTGGAGTACATAGAGAGTAAAAGAGATGTGAAGACGAGATGTGAAGGAGTGCAAAGGAGAGCAGATGATAGAGTGGGTGAGACACTGTCAAAAAATTTTGCGGAGAAAAAGAAAAAAAATATGGAGATAAACAGGTTAAGAAAGCCTAGGGAACGAATGGATTTGGACAGGGAGGTTTAACATGTATACCATGTTTTAGGAGTGAAGAAGGGCCTGATGTGAGTGAGGGGAAGATGTGTGAGGCATTAGGTAGAATGAAACGGGGTGAAGCAGCTGGAACTGATGGGATCATGACAGAAATATTAAAAGCAGCGGGGAGGGGATGAAGTTTTGCAGTGGTTAGTACCTTTGTTCAGTAAATGTATGAAAGAGGAGTAGGTATCTAAGGATTGACAGAGAGCATGTATAATTCCTTTACATAAGAGAAAGGGGGACAAAACGGATTGTGAAAATTATAGGGGAAAAAGTTTAATGAGTATACCACGTAAAGTGTATGGTAGGGTTATTATTGAAAGAAATAGAGGTAAGACAGAGAGTGTGGAAAATACTGTATATATTTTCCGGAAATACGGTAATTTATAGGTAAATAGATGCCCTATATTGTATTTTTAAAAGAAGTATGTTATCGAAAAAAAGAGGAGACTCGCCATCTTGGTTTTGAATTTTGTACAAACGTTGGTGTAATGGGAAGAATTTTTCGTGCTCTAGAGGTTAAAATTGTGTTGACACCTCTCAAATAGGAGGCGAAATTGGTGGATGTGCATTCCTGCATAATTTGAGAATCAGGCGACAGGACAGGACAACTCCAGGAACCTCAGATAAGCTGTCTAAATTATGTTTAATTTCTGGCCAGTAAATTCTTCATAAATGTAGGCAAAAGGGGGGGGTCTTGAACATGACACATTAATCTCCAGTCAAATTGGTGAGTGTTATGATTTTAAGATATTCTCCTTCTGTTATGTATATGTGTTTATATATAATCATTTTTTAATTTAATATACAGTCCACAAATTTATATATTTACCAGCATTCCTGGTGATGTATATTTCATTTAATTAATAGCAACTTGTGGATATAGTGGTAGGTATCGAAGGGGGACATTTTTTGCGACCTAGGTGTCCCAAATTCCTATTTGTCTAACTGATAAATAATAATTATCTATGTTCATTTACTGTTATGTATATAATGATACATTCAGAAAATGCAATTTTCCACAGAGAGCATGACTGCAGAAGAACAAAGAAGCTTTAGAATGGGTAGGGGATGTGTAGATCAAGTATTTACATTGAAGCATATAAATGAACAATTTTTAGATAACGGTAAGGATGTTTTCATTGCATTTATGGATTTAGAAAAGTCGAATGATGGGTGGATAGGGGAACAATGTGGCAAATGTTGCATGTAGTAGTAAGTTACTAATTACTGTAAAGAGATTTTATGAAGATAGTGAGGCTTACTTTAGGGTGTGCAGGAGAGAGCCAGATTACTTTACAGCATAAGTAGGCCTGAGACAGGGATGTGTAATATGACCATAATACTACTACTACTACTACTACTTCTACTACAACTACTACTACTACTACTACTACTACTACTACTACTACTACTACTACTACTACTGCTAATAATAATAATAATAATAATAATAATAATAATAATAATAATAATAATAATAATAATAATAATATCTTCATTTACAACAAGTACATGTACATGGTATACAGGCCTAGCAGACAACAATGACATACTACTATATAGAAAGCCGCTTGTTATGCAGAGCTTTTCGAGCAAATTAGGTCAGTTTTGTCCCAGGATGCGACCACACCAGGCGACTAACACCCAGGTACCCATTTTGTTGATGGGGAGCATAAACAATCGATGTAAAGAAACAGGCCCAATGTTTCTACCCTCGCTGAGAATCGAACCTGGACTGTCGTCGTTTGAAGAAAGAGCTTTAGTCACCAGGCCACGGTTGTTTAACATATTTTGTAGGAGTTGTAAAATGAGTAAATGCTAGGATGTTGGGGAGGGAGCTGGGACTAAATTATTGGGAATTAAATACAAAATGGGAATTGTCACATTTACATTTCGTTGATGTTACTATGCTTTTGGGGGATTTTGAAAAGAAGTTGCAAAGGTTAGTGGACGAGTTTGGGAGGGTGTGTATGGAAAGCTGAAAGTGAACATTGATAAGGGTAGGGTGTTGAGAGTATCAATCGAGTTAGGTCAAGAAAAACTGGATATCACTTTGGAGGGAAGAAATATGGAAGAAGTGAATGTATTCAGATATTTGAGAGTAGATTTGTCAGCAGATGGGTGTATGAAGGACTAGGTTAACAGTAGAATTGATGAAGAAAAAGGCGAGTGGTGAATTGAGGTAACTGTGAAGACAAAAAACGTTAATCATGGAGGCAAAGAAGGGGAGGTACGAGAGTATAGTTGTACCAACACTCCTGAGTGTGAAGCATAGGTTGTGAATGCTGCAGCGAGAAGGAGGCAAGATACAGTGGACATGTGGTGTCAAAGGGCAATGTGTGGTGTAAATATTATGAAGCGAATTCATAGTGTGGAAATTAGGAGGAGGTATGGGGTTACAAAATGTATTGTTCGGAGGGATGAAGAGGGGATTTTGAGGTGGTTTGGTCATTTCGAGTGGATGGAGCAAAACAGAATCATTGGAGGGTGTATAAATCTCTAGTGGAGGGGAGGAGGGGTAAGGGTCGTCTTAAGAAAGGATGGAGGGAGGGGTGAAAGAGGTTTAGTGCAGCAGGCATGTGTGAGAATCTTAGATAGGAGTGAATGAAGACGAATGGGTTTTGGGACCTGACGAGCTGTTGGAGTGTAAACAGGGTAGTATTTTGTGAAGGGATTCATGGAAACTGGTTAGCCGGACTTGAGTCCTGGTGGTGAGAAGTATAATGCCTGCATTTTAAAAGAGAGATATGGGATATACGCTGCTTGGAGTGACATCTAAACTGTCATAATTGGGAACCTATGCAAAGACAGTGATTATGTGAGAATGATGATGAAAGTGTTTTTTTCTTTTTTGGGTCACTCTGTCTAAGTGGGATATATATATATATATATATATATATATATTAATATATATATATATATATATATAGATATTATATATATATATATATATATATATATATATATATATATATATAAATATATATATATATACATATATATATATATATATATATATATTATATATATATATATAATATATATATATAACATATATATATATATATATAATATATATTATATATATATATATATATATATATATATATATATACATTATATATATATATATATATATATATATATATATATATATATATATATATATATAATATATATATATATATATATATATATATATATATATATATATATATATATATATATATATATATATATATATAATATATATATATATTATTTGTATGTCGTGCCGAACATGTAAAACTGGTCAATCAGCAAGAACTCATTTTAAATTAAGTCTTTTCTAAAAAAAATCTTATACCATTAAAGATATATTTTTTCATTCATGTTAATTTAAAAATTAATAATTTTGTACTAGCCTAGTCCAACTAGCCTAGTCCAACTAATTATATTTTCTATAAGTTTACAATAATTTAATAATAAACAAAGGCAATGATATTTTTTTTTTTGTCAGGTTCAGAATGATATTCTCGAAATTATTGCTTTATTCGGCAAGAAGAGAGTTGCAATTTAAGTCAAAATCCTAAGCTTCACCTATTCGGCATAACAAACATGTCGTAATTGTTATATTTTAAGACACAACCGTGTACATGCGTATGTGTATGTGTATGTGTATGTGTATGTGTATGTGTATGTGTATGTGTATGCAGACCCTATAGGAATAGCTCATATTTAACAGTACAGAGAGATTTATTCCATCTAAATATGCGACCCTCAGTGAT
>NW_026504957.1:10000-45097 GCF_026875155.1 Cherax quadricarinatus
ATTTATCCACTTTAATGTTGCCCATGTCTTATTTATTCACATTCAATGTTGCCCAAGTTCCTATTTATTCACTTTAAATGTGACCAAGTGTTTTATTATTTTATCCACTTTATTGTACGGCTGCAATCCTCTCGTTTTTATTTTTAATATCATACAAGATTGTATGTGTGGATGTATGTTACTGAAGTAAATTAACCCATTCCATTAACAGAGAATGTATATTAGTAATTATTCTAAGAGCTGATTTTCTGTTTGCAACATGAGTTTTAGTTAATTTTGATGTAGTCTTGATCCAAAAACACCGAACCATGAGTGAAGTAGCGTATGAGTCGACACAGGTAATGCCATTTACATGACTTAAAATACGTTTTTTTTTATAGATGTCCCTCAGTCCTGGGAAATTTTCTTGGCATATGCATTGAATAAAGAGTGTTTGAATGTGAGCGTTGAATGTGAGCGTTGAATGTGAGCGTTGAACGGACGTGAATGATGAGTGATTGAATGTGAGGCGTTTAGAATATAGTGTTGGAATGTGAGCGTTGAAAGGAGTGGTTGAATGTGACCGTTGAATGGGAGTGGGTTGATGTGAGCGTTTGAATGGAAGCTTGAATGTGATCGTTGAATGTGAGCGTTTGAATGGAAGTGTATGAATGTGAGCGTTCAATGGTGAGGCGGTGAATGTGAGCGTTGAATGGGAGTGTTGAATGTGAAGCGGTGATGTGAGCGTTGAATTGAGCGTTGAATGTGAAGCGTTTAAATGGGATGTGTTGAATGTGAGCGTTGAATGGGAGTGGTGAATGATAGCGTTGAATGGAGTGTTAATGTAGCTTGAATGTAAACGTAGAATGTGAGCGTTGAATGGGAGTGTTGAAATGTGACGATGAATGTGAGTGTTGAATGTGAGCGTTGTATGGTAGTGTAATTGACGTGAATGTGCGAGCGTTGAATGTAACATTTAATGTGAGCGTTGAATGGGAGTGTTGAATGTTAGGCGTTTGAATGTGAGCGTTGACTGTGAGCGTTGATGTGAGCGTGAATGGGAGTGTTGAATGTAGCGTTGAATGTGAAGCGTTGAATGTGAACGTTGAGATGTGAGCGTTTGAATGGGAGTGTGAATGTGACGTTGAATTGAGCATGAAATGTAGCGTTGAATGTGAGCGTTGAATGGGAAGTGTTTTGAATGTTAGCGTGAAATGTGGAGCGCTATGAATGTGACGTTGAATATGAGCGTTAATGGGATGTTGAATGTGTCATGAATTGATCTTAATGGGGTGTGATGAGAGCGTTTAATGTGAGCGTTGAATTGAGCGTTGAATGTGAGCGTTGAATGGGAGTGTGATGTGAGCGTTGGAATGTAGCGTTGAATGTGAAGCGTTGAATGTGAGCGTTGAATGGGAGTGTTTGAATGTGAGCGTGAATGTGAGCGTGGAAGTACGTTGAATGTGAGCGTTAAACGAAGTGTTTGAAGTGAGCGTGAATTGAGCGTTTGAATGTGAGGCGTTGAATGTGAAGCTGTTGATTGTGAAGCGTTGAATGGGAGTGTTGAATGTGAGCGTTGAAAATGTGAGCGTTGATGTGATCGTTTTGAATGGGAGGTGTTGAATGGAGCGTTTGAATGTGAGCGTTGAATGTGAGCGTTTAATGTGAGCGTTTGAAATGGGAGTTTGATTGTGAGCGTTGGAATGTGACTTGAAATGCAGCGTTTGACTGGGAGGTGTGAATGGAGCGTGAATGTGAACGTTGAATGAGTGTGAATTGAGCGATTGAAATGTGAGCGTTGAATGTGAGCGTTTGAATGGAGTGTTGAATGTGACCGTTGAATGTGAGCGTTGAATGTGAGCGTTGAATGGGAGTGTTGAATGTGAGCGTTGAATGTGAGCGTTGAATGTGAGCGTTGAATGTGAGCGTTGAATGGGAGTGTTGAATGTGAGCGTTGAATGTGAGCGTTGAATGTGAGCGTGAATGGGACGTTGAATGTGAGCGTGAACGGAAGTGTTGAATGTGTGAGCGTTGATGTGACGTTGAATGGAGTGTTGAATTTGGAGCGTGAGGTGAGCGTTGAATGTGAGCGTTGAAATGTGAGCGTTGAATGTGAGCGTTAAAACGGAAGTGTTTGAATGTGAGCGTTAATGTGAGCGAATTGAATGGGAGTGTTGCATGTGACGTTGAGTGTGAGCGTTGAATTGAGCTTGATGTGAGCGTTTGAATGGTGAGCGTTGAATGTGAGCGTTGAATGGTTAGTCGTTGAATGTTTGAATGGGAGTTTGAATTGAGCGTTGAATGTGAGTGTTGAATGTGAGCGTTGAATGTGAGCGTTGAATGTGAGCGTTGAATGTGAGCGTTGAATGGGAGTGTTGAATGTGAGCGTTGAATGTGAGCGTTGAATGTGGAGCGAATGAATGTAGAGATGAATGTGACGATGAATTGAGCGTTGACGAATGTTGAATGTGACGTTGAAATGTGAGCGTTTGAATGGAGTGTTGAATGGTGACGTTGATGTGAGCGTTGAATGTGAGCGTTGAATGTGAGCGTTGAATTGTAGCGTTGAATGAGAGCGTTTGAAATGTGACGTTGAAGTGAGCGTTGGAATGTTACGTTGAATGTGAGCGTTAAATGTGAGCGTTGATGGAGTGTTGAATGTTTAGCGTTTGCATGTGAGTGTGAATGTGAGCGTTTGAATGTGAGCGCTTGAATTGACGTTTAATGTGAGCGTTTGAATTGGGAGTGTGAATGTGAGCGGTGAATGTGAGCGTTGAATGTGAGCGTATGAATGGGAGTGTTGAATTGACGTTGAATGTTAGCGTTGAAATGGGAGTGTGAATGTGAGCGTTTGAATTGAAGCGTTGAATGTAGCGTTGAATGTGACGTTGAATGTGAGCGTTTGAATGTAGCGTTGAATGTGAGCGTTGAATTGACGTTGAATGATGTTTAATGTGAGCGTTGAATGTGAGCGTTGAATGGAGTGTTGAATGTGAGCGTGATGAAGGTGAGCGATTTAATGCGATGTTGAATGTAGCGTTGATGTGAGCGTTGAATGTTGAGCGTTGAAAGTGAGCGATGATAGGGAGCGTTGAATGTGACGTTGAATGTGAGCGTTGAATGTGAGCGTTGAATGGGAGTGTTGAATGTGAGCGTTGAATGTGAGCGTTGAATGTGAGCGTTGAATGTGAGCGTTGAATGGAGTGTTGAATGTGAGCGTTGAATGTGAGCGTTAATGGACGTTGATGAAGTGTTGAATGTACGTTGAATGCATTAGCGTTGAATTGAGTGTTGAATGTGAGCGTGTGAATGTGAGCGTGAATGTGACGTTGAATGTGATCGTGAATGTGACGTTGAATGGGAGTGTTTGAATGTGAGCGTTGAATGCAAGGCGTGAATGGGAGTGTTGAATGTGAGCGTTGAATGAGAGCGTGAAAATGGGAGTGTTGAATGGGGGGGGGGGGGTGAGCGTTGAATGGGAGTGTTGACATATGAGCGTTGAAATGTGAGCGTTTGAATTAGGAGCGTTGAATGGAGCGTTGAGTTTCTGACAGTGGATCAAAGTGCATTTCTAGAATTTTTTTCTCTTTTTTTTTCATTTGTATGAGAGGATTTAATGTTTTATTTTAAAATATTTGTTTTGGCTTTGTTCCGTAACAACATGCACAATGTCTTCTCAATATTGTAAATTTGTTGGATGCCATCCTGGTAGGAATCTTCATGAGCTCCTCGTTAACTGGGACGTTAGGTTACATATGACAAATATTGTGTCATCTACAAAGAGAACTGGTTTGAGTTTCTGGGAGGCATATATTTGGTCACTGATATACTTTAGATAAGAAATAATAATGGATAAAGAAGCTAACATGAGATACCTTCACGCGATAGTTTGTGTTCAGGTTGTCACTGGTTGCTGACGTCTGTCTGTAAGGTATGACTCGGTGTAAGCGAGAACATTCCCTTTGATTCCTCATTATTCTAATTTAGTCAGTAAAATATTGTGGTCTACGATATCAAAAACTTTTGCTGTATCAATAATGATATTCAAGGTTTTCTAGAGCTAAATAGAGCGTAGCATCTTTGTGAGATTATCAACAGTACTTTTTCCCCGCTGTCTGAAGCCAAACTAGCAAGGCTTCAGAATATTTTGTTTAGTAGTGAATGCACGTTGTTGTTTATATATTATCTTTACAAAAATTTTACGTAAAGGAAAGTTAGAAATTGGTTTATAGTTGTTTATTACAGTTTGGTCTCCAACTTTGTGGAGGAATTGTTTTGGTTTCAAGATATTTATAAAACAGAGTTGCAATGATAGGTGACAGCACATGATATCTCTCCTGTATATGATTGGTGGAATACTCTCCTTTATCACCCTTTGTTTTTCGTTTAACAGTTATTTTAGTTACCTCGCAGAATTTGTGGACAAGTACAGGGAACCTTTAAACTGTTCTGAAGTAATCATTACGTGAGCATTGAGATTTTTACTACCATGTTAGTCCTTAAGTGAAAAGAAATCAAGTTTATTTACGGTGTTACTAGATCGCAATTTAGATTGAATATTCGTTACGTCTGATCACCCAATATCTTTTTGGCTTTATTAATTTTTAACTCAGTCCTAGTACTGAAAGAGTGTTTTTCTAGGTTAATGCATGTCTCTATTCTTTGAACCTGTTGGCATAATACAATTGTTAAAATTTCTTTATTACCTTTGTATTTGTTGATGTTTATATCCTCGCTAGTTCTTTAGGAATTTATCCCATCTTATAATTATTCATAGGTATGCTTCTTGCTAGTGGTTAGCAAGTCTTTTTGTGGAGACATGTTTTGTTTTTGAACTACAGTGTTGGTTTTAAAGGCATTGATTTTTTTGTATTGAAAAATTGGACACGAGTAATTATCGTCGTCAGCATTGAATTCTCTCTCTGTCAATCACTGGTAGTTACTGACATAATAAAATTATTCACAGAACTCTCATCCTGGAGCCTAAATTTTTGTTATATGAATATGTTAAAATGAAGCCCTTCACACTGGCCAAGGAAAACTGTTAAATGGTTGAGTAATTATGAATACTTTTCTCATCTTCAGGTTACTTGTCTTTAGCGGGAGAAGCTACTGATGTAATAAAAAGATTTGTGGACCATACGAAATATAGCCCACATTGCAGTGCATGGAAGAATCTCGAAGCTGAAACATAATGCTGGAATCATCGCGTTGCACTAACAATCCAAGGACTGTGAAGCAATCCGGAGGTGCCTTAAACAATCAAGAATAGTACAGGATCGGGGCGTAAACAATTCCAAGTTCTTTAATCCGTGGTTTAAAACAATACCATGCTAAAATATTCCCAGAGCTTTCAACAATCGCCGGGCGAAAACAATTTGGCTTAAACAATCCAGTTGTTAAAATAATCTCGTGGCTTAAACAGTCCCGGGGCTTAAATAATCACAGAGTTTAAACAATCCAAAGGCTTTTAGAATCCCGGCGCTAAAATAATCAAGGATCTTAAACAATTTCGGAGATTAAACCAATCCTGTCTTAAACCATTCCCATACCTATAAATCCTATATATCCAGGGGCTTAAACAGTCCCGGAGCTTAAGTAATCCCGGAGCTTAAACAATCCTGAGGTTTAAACAATCCGGTGGCTTAAACAATCCTGGAACTCAAACAATACCGGGCTTAATCAATCTGTGGCCTTAAACATTCCTTGGACTTAAACAATCCCAGATCTTAAACAATTCTGGGGCTTAAACAACCCTGCAGCTTAATAAATCCCTGAGCTTCAAACAATCCTGGGCTTAAAAAATCCAGAGAACTTAAACTTCCGTGGCTTAAGACAATCCCAGGCTTAAACAATCCAGATCTTAACAATCTCAGGCTTTAAACGGTTTCCGTGGCTTAAACAATAATCCAGGACCATAAACATTTCCATTTGCCTAAGATATCTCCGAGCCCCTTAAACAATCCTGGGGCTTAATTAAAGAATCCAGAGCGTAACAATCCATGCTAAAACAACACCATGGTTAAAACATCACCTTGGGTAAAACAACACCTTGGGTAAAACACCTTCGCTAAAATAACACATTGGTTAAAATAACACATTGGTTAAAACAACACTTTGACTAAAACAAAACCTTGGCTAAAACAACACCTTGGCTAAAACAATACCTGGGCTAAAACAACACCTTAGGTAAAACAACACGATGGCTAAAACAACACCTTGGCTAAAACAACTCCTCGGTTAAAACAATACCTGGCTAAAACAGCACCTTGGCTAAAACAAATCCTAGGCTAGAACAATTCCTTGGTTAAATAACACATTGGCTAAAAAAAATAATCTTGGCTAAAAACAATATGTTGGCTAAATCCTCATGGCTGAAAAATCACATCTGGCTAAAAAGAACAACCTCCGCCTGTTAAAACAATACCTTGGCTAAAAGAAAACCTTGGCAAAAACAACACGTTGCTAAAACAACACCGTGGCCTAAAACAACACCGTGGAAAAACAACACGCTGTCTAAAACAACACCTTGGCTTTAACAATATCATGGCTAAAACAAAACCTTCGCTAAAACAATATCATGGCAAAAACAATACATTGGCTTTAACAATAACATGCTAAAACAACACCTTGCTAAAACAATATCTTGGCTTAAAACAACACCTGTCAAAAACAAAATCTTGGCTAAAACAACACCTTGACTAAAACAATATCTTGGCTAAAACACCACCTTGGCTAAAACAATATCTTGACTAAAACAACACCTTTGACTAAAACAAATATCTTGCTAAAACAAACACCTTGGCCCTAAACAACACCTTGGCTAAAGCAACACCTTGGCTAAAACAATACATCTAAAACAACAACCTTGGCTAAAAACATATCTTGGCTAAAACAACACCATAGGTAAAAAAAAAATCTTGCTAAAAAAACACCTTGGCTAAAACAATATCTTGGCTAAAACAACACCTGGCTAAAAACAATATCATGGAAAAACAACACAACTGATAAAACAAACACCTTGGCTAAAAACAACACCTTGGCAAAAACAATATCTTGGCAAAAACAACACCTTCCCTAAAACAAAATCATGGCTAAAACAACACCTTGGCTAAAACAATATCATGGCTAAAACAACACCTTGACTAAAACAATATCCTTTGGCTAAAACAACATCTGGCTAAAACAGATATCTTTGCTAAAACAACAACCTTAGCTAAAATAATATCATGGCAAAACAACACCTTGGCTAAAACCACTATCATTGCTAAAAAACACCTTGGCTAAAACAATATCTTGGCTAAAACAACACCTTGGCTAAAACAATATCATGGCTAAAAACACCTTGGCTAAAACAATATCTTGGCTAAAACAACACCTAGAGGCTAAAACAATACTTGGCAAAAAACAACACCTAGGTAAACAAAATCTTGGATAAAAAAACCCCTTGGCTAAAACAATATCTTGCTAAAACAACACCTTGGCTACACAATAATCTTGGCTAAAACAACACATTTGCAAAAACAACTACCTTGGCTAAAACAAACACCTGCAAAAACAATATCTTGGCAAAACAACACCTTCCCTAAAACAGATACCTAGGCTAAAACAACACCATGCTAAAACAATAACATGTGGCTAAAATAAACAACACCTTGACTAAAACAATATCTTGGCTAAAAAAACATCTTGGCTAAAACAATATCTTTGTAAAACAACACCTTAGCTAAAATAATATCATGGCTAAAACAACACCTTGGCTAAAACAATATCATGGCTAAAAAACACCTTGGCTAAAACAATATCTTGGCTAAAACAACACCTTGGCTAAAACAATATCATGGCTAAAAAACACCTTGGCTAAAACAATATCTTGGCTAAAACAACACCTTGGCTAAAACAATATCTTGGCTTAAAACAACACCTTGGATAAAACAACACCTTGGCTAAAACAATATCTATGCTAAAACAACATCTTGGCTAAAACAATATCTTCGCTAAAACAACACCATTGCTAAAACAACACCTTGGCTAAAACAACACCTTGGTTAAACCAATATCTTAGCTAAAACAACACCTTGGCAAAAACAATATCTTGGCTAAAACAACACTTTCTAAAACCCACCTTGGCTAAAAGCAATAAGTATGGCTAAAACAAACAACACCTGACTAAAACAATATCTTGGCCTAAAACAACAACCTGGCTAAAAACTATATCTTTTGCTAAAACAACACCTTGGCCAAAACAATATCATGGTTAAAAAAACACCTTGGTAAAAACAATATCTTTGGCTAAAAACCAACACCTTGCTAAAACAATATCTTTGCTAAAGACAACACATTGGCTAAAACAAAATCTTGGCTAAAATAACACCTTGCTAAAAACAACACCTTGGTCTAAAACAACACCTTGGCTAAACAATATCTTGGCTGAAACGACACCTTGCTAAAACAATATCTTGGCTAAAACAACACCTTGGCTAAAACAATAATCAGGGCTAAAACAACAAAATTGCTAAAACAATATCATGGCTAAAACAACACCTTGTGCAAAAACAATATCTTGCAAAACAACACTTGGCTAAAACAATATCTTGCAAAACAACACCTTGGATAAACAATAACTTGCTAAACAAACTCCTTAGCTAAACAAATATCTTGGCTAAAACAACACCTTGGCTAAAACAATATCTTGGCTAGAACAACAAATTGGTTAAAACAACACATTGGCTAAACAACAACCTTGGGCTAAAACAATATTCTTGGTAAAACAACAATGAGCTAAAACAAATATCTGGCTAAAACAACACCTTGCTAAAACAACACATTTGCTAAAACAACAACTTGCTAAAACAACATCTTGGTTTCTAAAGCAATACTTGGATAAAACAAAGCCTTGGCTAAAACAAGATCATTTCTAAAACAACACCTTGGCTAAACCAATATCATGGCTAAAACAACACCTTAGCTAAAACAACACCTTGGCTAAAACAACACCTTAGCTAAAACACTAATCTTGGCTAAAACAACACACCTTGGCTAACAATATCTTGGCTAAAACAACACCTTGGCTAAAACAATATCATGGCTAAAACAATACCCTTGCTAAAACAATATCTTGGCTAAAACATCACCTTGTCTAAAACAATATCTATGCTAAAACAACGCATTTACTAAAACAATATCATAGCAAAAACAACACCTTGGCTAAAACAATACCTTGGCTAAAATAACACCTTATCTAAAACAATATCTTGGCAAAAACAACACCTTGGAAAAAACAATATCTTCGCTAAAACAACACCTTATCTAAAACAACACCTTGGCTAAAACAACACCTTGGCTAAAACAACACCTTGGCTAAAACAATATCTTGGCTAAAACGACTTCTTCCTTAAAACAATATCTTGGCTAAAACAACACTTTGGCTAAAACAACGTCAAGGCTAAAACAACACCTTCGCTTAAACAATGTCATGGCTAAAACAACACCTTCGCTAAAACACTATCATGCTAAAAAACAAGTCACCTTGGCTAAAATAAAATCTTGCTAAACACTCACCTGGCTAAAACAATCATGGCTAAAACAACACCTTGGCCAAAACAATATCTCGGCTAAAACAAAACTCTTGCTAAAACATAGTTTTGGCTGAAACAAACACCTTGGGCTAAAATCAACGCCTTGGCTAAAACAATATCTTGGCTAAAACAACACCTGGCTAAAACAATATCTCGATCAAAACAACAACCTTTTGCTAAAACAACAAACCTTGGCTAAAACTACACCTTAACTAAAATAATATCTTTGGCTAAAACAACACCTTCCGCTAAAAACAATATCTTGCCTAAAACAAGACTTGGCTACAACAATATCATGCTAAACACACCTTGACTAAAACAATATCTTGGGCTAAACATACTTTGCTAAAGCATTATCTTTGCTTAAGACATCACCGTGGCTAAAACACTATCAGGGCTAAAACAACATCCTTCGTTAAAACAAATATCTTGGCTAGAAACAACACCTTGGCTGAAACTGTATTTTTGCTAAAACAACACCTTGGCTAAAACAATAATTCTTGGGTAAAACGACACCTTGGCTAAAACAATATACTAATGCTAAAAGCAACACCATGGCTAAAACAATAACATGGCTAAAACAAAACACCTTCGCATAAACAATATCCAATGGCTAACACAACACTTAGGCTAAAAACATGGTGGCTAAAACAAATCTGGGCTAAAACAACACCTTGGCTAAACAATCTCTTGGCTAAAACAACACTTAGCTAAACAAATATCTTTGGCTAAAACAACACCATGGCTAAAACAATATCTTGGCTGAACAACCTATCGTTAAAACGAACACATTGGCAAACAACACCTTGGCTTAAAACAATCTCTTGGGTAAACCAACAATGTAGGCTAAAACAGTATCTTGGCTAAAACAACATCTTGGCTAAACAACACATTGCAAAACCAACACCTTGGCTAAAACAACACCTTGGCTAAAACAATATCTTGGGTAAAACGACACCTTGGTTAAAACAATATTTTGGCTAAAACAACACCATGGCTAAAACAATATCGTGGCTAAAACAACACCTTGGCATAAACAATATCATGGCTCAAACAACACTTTGGCTAAAACAATATCTTGGGAAAACAAAACCTTGGCTAAAGCAAAATCTTGGATAAAACAACACCGTGGCTAAAACAATATTTTGGCTAAAATAACTCCTTGGCTAAAATAATATATTGGCTAAAACAACACCTTGGCTAAAGCAATATCTTGGTTAAAACAACAATTTGGCTAAAACAATATCTTGGCAAGAACAAACACCTTGCTTTAAACAACAATCCGTCGCTAAAACAAAACGCCTTGCTAAAACAATACATGGCTAAAACAACACCTGGCTAAAACAATATCTGGCTAAAACATCTCCTAGGCTAAGACAATATCTTGCTAAAACAGCACCTTGGCTAAAACATCACCACCATGGCTAAAACAACACCATGGCTAAAACAGCACCTTGCAAAACAATATCTTGGCTAAAACAACGCCTTGGCTAAAACTATTTCTTTGCTAAAAACAACCCTTGGCTAAACAATATCAATGCAAAAAACAACCCTTGGCTAAAACAACACCTTGGCTACAAAACACCTTGGCAAAAACAAAAATCTTGGCTAAAACAACACCTGGAGTAAAACAATATCTCTGCAAAAACAACACCTTGGCTAAAACAAATCAATGCTGAAACAATACCATTGCTAAAACAATATCTTGGCATAAAACATTATCTATGTCTAAAACCACACCTTTACTAAAACAATATCATGGCTAAACCAGCACCTTGCTAAACAATATCTTAGCTAAATTAACACCTGGCAAAAAATATATCTTGCAAGAACAACACCTTGGCTAAAACAATATCTTTGCTAAAACAACACCTTATCGCTAAAACAACACATGGCTAAAACAACACTTTGGCTAAAACAACCACCTTGTCTAAAACAGCCCCTTGCTCAAACAATATCATGGCTAAAACGACACCTTCCCTTAAACAATATCTTTGGCTAATCAACTCCTTGGCTTGAAAACATTGTCAAGGCTAAAACAACAACCTTGGCTAAAACAATATCAGGCTAAAACAACACTTGGTTCAAACAATATCTTAGCTAAAAACAACACCTTGGCTAAAACAATTGGTGCAAAACAACCCTTGCTAAAAAAATATCTGATGGCAAAACAACACCTTGCTAAAACAACACCATGGCTGAAAAATATCAAGGCTAAAACAACATCTTGGCTAAAACAATTCTTGCTAAAACAACACCTTGCTAAAACAATATCTTGGCTAAAACAACACCTTGGCTAAAACAAACACCTTGGCTAAAACAGCAACCTTGGCTAAAACAGCACCTTGGTTAAAACAATAATCTTGGCTAAAACAACACCTTTCCTAAAACAATAGCTATGCTAAACAACACCATTTGGCTAAAACAACACCTCGCAAAAACAACACCTTGGCTAAAACAATATCTTGCTAAACCAACACATTGGTTAAAACAATATCTTGGCTAAAACAACACCTTGGCTAAAACAATATCATGGCTAAAACAGCACCTTGGCTAAAGCAACACCTTGGCTAAAGCAACACCTTGGCTAAAACAATATATTTGCTAAAACAACACCTTTACTAAAATAATATCATGCTAAAACAACACCTTGCCTAAAACAATATCTTGGCTAAAATAACACCTTGGCTAAAACCAATAACTTGGTAAAAACAACACCACCTTGGCTGAAACAAGATCGAAGGCTAAAACAACACATTGGCTAAAACAACACCTTGGCTAAACAATATCTTGGCAAAAACGACAACCCTCCCCTAAAACAATATCTTGCTAAAACAAAAACACCTTGGGTAAAAACGATGTCAAGGCTAAAACAACCAACACCTTCGTCTAAAACAATATCATGGCTATAACAACATCGTGGCTAAAACAATATCAAGGTAAAACAACACCTTGGCGAAAACAACACCTTGCTAAAACAACACCTTGGCTAAACAATATCTTTGATAAAACAACACCATTACTAAAACAATATCATGCTAAAACAACAACTTGCCTAAAACAAAATACCTGCTAAAATAACACCTGGTGCTAAAACAATATCTGTCAAGAACAACTCCTTGCCTGAAACAATATCTTATACTAAAACAACACCTTATCTAAAACAACACCTTGGCTAAAACAACACCTTGGCTAAAACAACACCTTCGTCTATCAAAATATCTTGGCTAAAACGAAACCATTCCCTAAAAACAATATCTTGCAAAAACCAACACCTTGGCTAAAACAATGTCAAGGCTAAAACAACACTTTGCTAAAACAATATCACGGCTAAAACAACACCTGCTAGAAACAATAACTTGGCTAAAACAACAGCTTCCCTAAAACAATTTCTTGGCTAAAACAACACGTTGGCTAAAACAATGTCTGGTAAAACATCACTAGGCTAAAACATATCTGCATGAAACAACACCTGGCTAAAACAACACCTTGGCTAAAACAACCCCTTGCTAAACAACACCTAGCTAAAACAATATCTTCTAAAACAAAGCCTTGGCTAAAACAATATTCTTTCTATAACAACACCTCTTGGCTAAAACAATATCATGGCTAAAACATCACACCATGCTAAAACAACACCTTGGCTAAAAACAACACCTTGGCTAAAACAATATCTTGGCTAAAACAACACCTTGGCTAAAACAATATCTTGGCTAAAACAACACCTTGGCTAAAACAATATCATAGCTAAAACAATACCCTTGCTAAAACAATATCTTGGCTAAAACATCACCTTGTCTAAAACAATATCTGTGCTAAAACAACGCATTTACTAAAACCATATCATTGCTAAAACAACACCTTGGCTAAAACAATATCTTGGCTAAATTAACACCTTGGCTAAAACAATATCTTGGTAAAAACAACACCTTGGAAAAAACAATATCTTTGCTAAAACAACAACTTACTATACAACCACCATTGGCTAAAACAACACTTGGCTTAGAAAACAACACCTTTGGCTAAAAAACAATATTTTGGCTAAACGACTCCTTCCCTAAACACTATCTTGGGCTAAAACAACACCTTGACTAAAACAATATTAAGGCTAAAACAACACCTTGGCTAAAACAATATCATGGCTAAAACAACACCTTCGATTAAACAATATCTTGGCTAAAACAACACCTTGGCTAAAAATAATATCTTGCTGAAAAAACACCTGGCTTAAAACACGCCTTGGTCTAAAACAATTCTAGGATAAAACAACACCTTGGCTAAAACAATATCTTCCCAAAAACAACACATTTGCTAAAACAACACCTTGGCTAAAACAACACCTTGGCGAAAACAATATCTTGGCTAAAACAACACCTTGGTTGAAACAATATCTTGGCTAAAACAACACTTGCTAAACAATATGTTTAAAACAACACCTTGACTAAAACAATATCTTGGCTAAAACAACACCTTGGCTAAAGCAATATCTTTGCTAAAACAAAACCTTGGCTAAAACAATATCATGGCTAAAACAACACCTTGGCTAAAACAATATTTTTGCTAAAAGAACACCTTGGCAAAAACAAATCTTGCTAAAACGACACTTGCTAAAACAAATATCTTTGGCTAAATCAACACGCTGGCTAAAACAAGTATCCATAGCTAAAACAATACCTTGGCATAAACAATATCATGGCTAAAACAACACTTTGGCTAAAACAATATCTTGGGAAAACAACACTTTGGCTAAAGCAATATTTTTGCTAAAACAACACCATGGCTAAAACGATATTTTGGCTAAAACAACACCTTGGCTAAAAAAATTTCTTGGCTAAAACAACACCTTGGCTAAAGCAATATCTTGGCTAAAACATAAGAACATAAGAACATAAGAACGAAGGAACACTGCAGAAGGCCTACTGGCCCATGCGAGGCAGGTCCAAGTCTCCTACCGGCTTAAGCCAATACACCCAACCTAGTCAGGTCAGGTCACATTGACTTAAGGGAGGAACACGCGCAACCGACCTGGTAAGCAACAAGCTATCAGTTCCTAACTCACACCCACCCACATCCACTCAGTATTTAACCAAACCTTTTTTTAAAGCTACACAACGTTGGCTGGCCTCTATACGGTAATTTGGGAGTTTGTTCCACTCCATCCACAACATCAATTTACCAAACAGTACTTTCCTATATCCTTCCGAATCTGATTTTTCCAACAAAAACCTTTGCTGCAGTCCTGTCTAATCTAGATATTTTCAGCACACTATTTACATCCCCTTTATTTATTCTGTCTTCCATTTATATACCTCAATCATATCCCCCCTAATTCTACGTCCTTTCTAGAGGGTGGCAGATTCAGCCCTTAGTCTAATCCCATAGGAAGTTTCTGATACATGGGATCACTTTGGTCATCCTCCTTTGTACATATTCCAGAGAATTATATCCAATCTTAAGACTAAGAGTAGGCAAACAAGAATCTCTGTTACCCCTGACTAAGAGTAGGCAAGACAAGAATCACTGTTTACCCATACTAAGAGTAGCAAGACATAGATCCTCTGTTACACCCCGTGACTAAAGTAGCAAGACAAAATCATGTTTTAACCCCCTGACTAAATAGCAAGACAAAATCAATGTTTACCCCGTGACTAAGAGTAGGCAAGACAAGAATCACTGTTTACCCCGTGACTAAGAGTAGGCAAGACAAGAATCACTGTTTACCCCTGACTAAGAGTAGGCAAGACAAGAGTCACTGTTTACCCCGTGACTAAGAGTAGGCAAGACAAGAGTCACTGTTTACCCCGTGACTAAGAGTAGGCAAGACAAGAGTCACTGTTTACCCCTACTAAGAGAGCGAAGACAAAGTCACTGTTTACACTAATCTTCTGTCTACAAAAAAAATTATTCCAGAAAGAATAAAAAGTATATTACAAAACTGATGTAGGATGAACTTATATATTTAAACTTGTTTATAGGATTGCTCTTCTTATGTAGAATATTTCGAGTAGTCTTAAAATTAACTTAAAACTACTGAACTATTGGTGTCTTTAATTAGTTCACTTGAATAGTCTGAATAAAAATGATTAGAGAAAACTGAGAAGTTGTAAATAAGAATACTTGTGCAACACTTGAGAATCTTTAATCCGGAAAAGCTTCGCCAGCCATTGGCTTTCTCAGTCCAATAGAGAAAATCGAGGAAGAAAAGGAGTATGAGTAATCAATCTTCATGCCTAGCTCCATCATCCTGTAGTCATTCATCCTAGAGTCCTCCAACCGGGAGTCCTTCTTCCTAAAGTCCCCATCCTAGAAGTCCCTCCCTCCTGGAGTTCTTCATTCAGATCCCCCTTCACACCTGGCACCTTCATTCCCTTCATCCTGTGTTTCTTTATTCTAGAGTCCATCATCTAGAGTCCTTCATCCAGAGTCCTTCATCCTAGATTCCTTCATCACTAGATCCGTCATCCTACAGTCCTTCATCCTATGAGTCCTTCATCCTAGAGTCCTTCATCCTAGAGGTCGATTTTTTGAGCCATCGACTCTAGGGACTGAACTACTTCACCTTCTCATCTTCCACCGTTTTCTGCACTTGACTGAAAAGTCATTGCTGGAGAAACATTTCCAGAATAATAAATATAATAACCAATGTTGTTCAGTGTCTATTTATCCAACTTTAATGTTCTCAAGTTCTTATTTATCCACGTTAATGTTGCTCAAGTGTCTAATTTAACCAATTAATGTTCTCAAGTGTCTTATTTATTCACTTTAATAATGTGCCAATGTCTTATATATCCACTTTAAATGTTGCCCAAAGTGTCTTATTTATCCACTTTAATGTTGCCCATGTCTTATTTATTCACATTCAATGTTGCCCAAGTTCCTATTTATTCACTTTAAATGTGACCAAGTGTTTTATTATTTTATCCACTTTATTGTACGGCTGCAATCCTCTCGTTTTTATTTTTAATATCATACAAGATTGTATGTGTGGATGTATGTTACTGAAGTAAATTAACCCATTCCATTAACAGAGAATGTATATTAGTAATTATTCTAAGAGCTGATTTTCTGTTTGCAACATGAGTTTTAGTTAATTTTGATGTAGTCTTGATCCAAAAACACCGAACCATGAGTGAAGTAGCGTATGAGTCGACACAGGTAATGCCATTTACATGACTTAAAATACGTTTTTTTTTATAGATGTCCCTCAGTCCTGGGAAATTTTCTTGGCATATGCATTGAATAAAGAGTGTTTGAATGTGAGCGTTGAATGTGAGCGTTGAATGTGAGCGTTGAACGGACGTGAATGATGAGTGATTGAATGTGAGGCGTTTAGAATATAGTGTTGGAATGTGAGCGTTGAAAGGAGTGGTTGAATGTGACCGTTGAATGGGAGTGGGTTGATGTGAGCGTTTGAATGGAAGCTTGAATGTGATCGTTGAATGTGAGCGTTTGAATGGAAGTGTATGAATGTGAGCGTTCAATGGTGAGGCGGTGAATGTGAGCGTTGAATGGGAGTGTTGAATGTGAAGCGGTGATGTGAGCGTTGAATTGAGCGTTGAATGTGAAGCGTTTAAATGGGATGTGTTGAATGTGAGCGTTGAATGGGAGTGGTGAATGATAGCGTTGAATGGAGTGTTAATGTAGCTTGAATGTAAACGTAGAATGTGAGCGTTGAATGGGAGTGTTGAAATGTGACGATGAATGTGAGTGTTGAATGTGAGCGTTGTATGGTAGTGTAATTGACGTGAATGTGCGAGCGTTGAATGTAACATTTAATGTGAGCGTTGAATGGGAGTGTTGAATGTTAGGCGTTTGAATGTGAGCGTTGACTGTGAGCGTTGATGTGAGCGTGAATGGGAGTGTTGAATGTAGCGTTGAATGTGAAGCGTTGAATGTGAACGTTGAGATGTGAGCGTTTGAATGGGAGTGTGAATGTGACGTTGAATTGAGCATGAAATGTAGCGTTGAATGTGAGCGTTGAATGGGAAGTGTTTTGAATGTTAGCGTGAAATGTGGAGCGCTATGAATGTGACGTTGAATATGAGCGTTAATGGGATGTTGAATGTGTCATGAATTGATCTTAATGGGGTGTGATGAGAGCGTTTAATGTGAGCGTTGAATTGAGCGTTGAATGTGAGCGTTGAATGGGAGTGTGATGTGAGCGTTGGAATGTAGCGTTGAATGTGAAGCGTTGAATGTGAGCGTTGAATGGGAGTGTTTGAATGTGAGCGTGAATGTGAGCGTGGAAGTACGTTGAATGTGAGCGTTAAACGAAGTGTTTGAAGTGAGCGTGAATTGAGCGTTTGAATGTGAGGCGTTGAATGTGAAGCTGTTGATTGTGAAGCGTTGAATGGGAGTGTTGAATGTGAGCGTTGAAAATGTGAGCGTTGATGTGATCGTTTTGAATGGGAGGTGTTGAATGGAGCGTTTGAATGTGAGCGTTGAATGTGAGCGTTTAATGTGAGCGTTTGAAATGGGAGTTTGATTGTGAGCGTTGGAATGTGACTTGAAATGCAGCGTTTGACTGGGAGGTGTGAATGGAGCGTGAATGTGAACGTTGAATGAGTGTGAATTGAGCGATTGAAATGTGAGCGTTGAATGTGAGCGTTTGAATGGAGTGTTGAATGAGCCGTTGAATGTGAGCGTTGAATGTGAGCGTTGAATGGGAGTGTTGAATGTGAGCGTTGAATGTGAGCGTTGAATGTGAGCGTTGAATGTGAGCGTTGAATGGAGTGTTGAATGTGAGCGTTGAAGTGAGCGTTGAAATGTGAGCGTGAATGGGACGTTGAATGTGAGCGTGAACGGAAGTGTTGAATGTGTGAGCGTTGATGTGACGTTGAATGGAGTGTTGAATTTGGAGCGTGAGGTGAGCGTTGAATGTGAGCGTTGAAATGTGAGCGTTGAATGTGAGCGTTAAAACGGAAGTGTTTGAATGTGAGCGTTAATGTGAGCGAATTGAATGGGAGTGTTGCATGTGACGTTGAGTGTGAGCGTTGAATTGAGCTTGATGTGAGCGTTTGAATGGTGAGCGTTGAATGTGAGCGTTGAAGTCACCCTCCTTTGACATTTTCCCAGAGAATTTATATCCATTCTGAAAAAGGGTGCCCAAAACTGTCCCAATAATCAAAAAGGGGCAAACCCAAAGGATGTATAAGTTGAAGAACAACTGGGGATCCTTTATTTGCTTCTTGTATGAAGCCGGGTTTTCTATTAGCTTTTTGCGAACACTTTACACTGTTGTCTTGTTTCAGATTACTGCTAACCAGAATCCTAAATCTTTTTCGCAATCCGTAAATTAAGATTACATTTTTTTGTTTATTGTGGCATGGTTATTGTCCTGCCCAATTTTTAAAAACTTTGCTTTTGTCTTTTTTAAAAACGCATCTCCCCTTCCCGACCACTGAAATCTCTATTCAAATCCCGGGGGCCGAATGTCCTCGTAGAAGAATTCGCGGCCTATTTTGGTGTCACGGCAAATTGCCGATGTCGCTCTTTTGCCCTAATCTATGTCGTTTATGAAATTTGTAAAACAGCGGGGGCCCAACACTGCCCCCTGGGAACACCGCTCGTGACATTTCCCCCCCACTTGATTTCCCCCATTTATGCAAACCCCGCTGCCTATTGTCAACCTGCCTCTATCAGGAAAAAATTTCCCCTCCTTTCCATGTGCTTTAATTTTCCTAAATAGTTTGAGGGGGACCCTGTCAAAGCCTTACTAAGCCCATAACACTAAAATTCAACCATATTACCTCCTCAAATACCTTAGTGAAAAAATTTAAAAAATTTTCGTAAGAGGAACGCCCCTTTTGTAAAAACCCATGCTGAGATCGTTGATTAATTTATGCTTTTCAAAGGGGGCACGAACTCCTCGGCAATTTTGATTCCTAAATTTTCCCCCATGGAGGTTAGGTTTTTGGTCTATAGTCGAGCTAAGGACCGTCACCTTTTTTGAAAATAGGTATCACTTTTTGCCATTTTCCACTTACGGCCCCATGCCAGTTTGTTTAAAAGTTGAAAAGATTAGCCAAAGGGGCTAGCTCCCCTTACATCCTTTTTGAAACCCTTGCATAAGTTCATCAGGGGCCCGGGGATTGTTAGGTTTTAATTTATCTATTTCCAAGGCATGTCACTTGTGACCCCAATAGGGGACAGTTTATTATCGTCCTGTTCTACATATTTATCATTACTGGAATATCGCTGGTATCCTCCTGTGTAAAAACTGAGAGGAAGTATGTGTTAAAAATTCTACACATTTCCTTATCACTGTCAGTGAGCTGACCCGAGGAACTTTTGAGTGGGCCTATCTTGTCCCTGATCTTACTTCTGTATACCTGAAAGAATCCTTTGGGTTAGTCTTCGATTCTCTTGCAACTTTAACCTCATAATCTCTTTTTGCTTTTCTAATTCCCTTTTTTATTTCTCTCTTTAACTGAATATATCGATTTCTCAATTGCCCCTCTCCTCTTTTGATTTGCCTATATATGCCTCTCTTTTGACCAATCAGATATTTTAATCTATTGTTCATCCATTTGGATCATTTTTGTTTGATCTGATTTCCTATTTGGAACATAATTTGACTGAGCAGCTAGAACTATGCCCTGGAAAGCATCATATCGGCAACCATCACCACCTACCTGACCCTTAGTCAGGTCATTCCAGTTCAGCCCACCTAAGTAATTTTTCAGTCCTATGAAATCAGCCAAGCGAAAGTCAGGGACGGAGACTTGATTGCCATTATTAGGGGAATTCCATGATATATTTAAAACTGAGTGATTTGTGATCACTTTCCCAAGCTCATCATTAACCTCAAGATTATTAATTAGTGTTTCCCTACTGGCAAGAACCAAGTCAAGGAGGTTATTTCCTAGTTGGCTCTGTCACAAACTGTTTTATAAAAAACAATCCTGGATCGTATCAAGAAAGTCACCTGACTCTAAATTTCCTATCAAATTGCTCCAGTCAATCTGTCTATAGTTGAAATCTCCCATTAGCACAACATTTTCGTATGTAGATGCCTTACGAATTTCGTCCCATAGAAGTTTACTGCACTCCCTATCAAGATTTGGGGCCCTGTAAATCACACCCAAAATTAGTTTTTCTCGGCCCTCGAGAAGCTGTAACCAAACAGATTCAGTGGCTGACGCTTCTAATTTAATATCTTGTCTAACACAACAATTTAAATTGTCTCTGACATACATCGCTACTCCACCACCTTTCCTGTTGACCCTGTCAGTGTGGAATAATTTATAGCCTTGTATGTGACATTCAGAGGGCATCTCTCTATCTTTCAGATTGAGCCAGTCTCTGTTATAGCAATAATATCTATGTTTCCTGCACTTGCAATTAATCTTAGCTCATCTATCTTATTTCTTACACTCCTGCTATTAGTATAGTAAACCTTAAGGGAGCTGTCCCTTGCTGCCCTCTGCTGTCCCCCTTTGTTTGCTGACCTGATCTATTGTCATTATTTATAACTTCATGCTGAATACCTTTTATACATTTACTGTTTCCAACCCAAGTGTTGCAACCTGCTTGTTTCCCACACACACCCATACCTCTATCTTCCATCAGTTTAAAATCATAGGCATTTCACCAATGGCCTTCTCAATCGAGTCTGCAAGTGCTACCACCCCAGCCCCAGAGAGATGTACCCCATCCCTTGCATACATATCATGTTTGCCATAAAAGTTGTTCCAGTTGTCAATGAATAGGATTGCAAGTTCCTTGCAGTATCTGTCTAGCCAGCAATTTACACCAATTGCCCTAGACAACCATTCATTTCCTACTCTCTTCTAGGCAAGATGCTACATATGATTGGGATCCCTCCCTTAGACTTAATGAAATCTATAGCTGACCTGTACTTATCTAGCAGCTCTTCTCTCCTACCCTTCCCAATATCATTTCCACCAGCACTGAGACAGATAATGGGGCTTGCTCCATTACCTGACATGATATTATCCAGCCTGTTGACAATGTCCCAACACCAGCTCCAGGGAAGCACACTCTATCTCTCATCTTCTTATTCTATTACAAAAAAGCACGGTCAATGTATCTTACCTGAGAGTCACCAACCACAAGAATGCGCTTACCTCCATTAGCAGGGCAGTAGTACCCTTACCTTCACTGGCCACTGAAGTACATTCATCCTGAAGAACAGGAAGCGATTTCCTACCTTCAGATCTTCACTCTTAACTTTCCTTACTCTGATGCGCCTTCCATTACTGTGAACTACTCGCCACTTGTAGCAGGTGCTGGGCTGCACCTCACTGCTGGTAGCCGTTGCTGCCTCCCCAACTACAGCCTCCTCACAGCGAGAGACAGACTGCACCTCGCTGCTAGAAGCCTCATTCCCCACAACTCCAGCCACCTCACACTCTCTCCCAGACCCATTGAGGTGGACCTTCAGCCTCCTAATCTCCTCCTGGAGAAGCAAGACCTCCTCCTTCAACTCTCCAACCTCAATTTTTAAAACACTGCAGAAGCAAGCCATGCTTTGTAACCGTCCACACTAATCCCCAAAGCAGCTCAGGGTCTGTGACCTCACGTGACGACTGACGACCTCACGTGACGACTGACGACAGCTTGGTTACAGCTTGGTTAAAAAATATCTTGACTAGCAAAACACCTTGGCTTAAACAACATCTTGGCTAAAACAACACCTTGGCTAAAACAATATCATGGCTAAAACAACACCTTGGCTAAAACAATATCTTGGCTAAAACAACACCTAGGCTAAAGCAATATCTTGGCAAAAAAAGCACCTTGGCTAAAACAACACCTTGGCTAAAACAACACCTTGGCTAAAACAGCACCTTGGCTAAAACAATATCTTGGGTTAAAACAACGCCTTGGCTAAAACAATGTCTTTGCTAAAACAACACCTTGGCTAAAACAACACCTTGGCTAAAACAATATCAAGGCTAAAACAACACCTTGGCTACAACAACACCTTGGCTAAAACAATATCTTGGCTAAAACAACACCTTGGCTAAAACAATATCTTGGCTAAAACAACACCTTGGCTAAAACAATATCATGGCTAAAACAATAAGCTTGCTAAAACAATATCTTGGCTAAAACAATATCTATGCTAAAACAACACCTTTACTAAAACAATATCATGGCTAAACCAACACCTTGGCTAAAACAATATCTTACTAAATTAACACCTTGGCTAAAACAATATCTTGGCAAAAACAACACCTTGGCTAAAACAATATGTTTGCTAAAACAACTCCTTATCTAAAGCAACACCTTGGCTAAAACAACTCCTTGGCTAAAACAACACCTTGGCTAAAATAGCACCTTGGCTATAACAATATCTTGGCTAAAACGACACCTTCACTAAAACAATATCTTGGTTAAAACAACACCTTTGCTAGAGCAATGTCAAGGCTAAAACAACACCTTGGCTAAAACAATATCATGGCTAAAACAACACCTTGGTTAAAACAATATCTTGGCTAAAACAACACCTTGGCTAAAACAATATGGTGGCTAAAACAACTCCTTGGCCAAAAAATTATCTTGGCTAAAACAACACCTTGGCTAAAACAGTATCTTGGCTAAAGCAACACCTTGGCTAAAACAACACCTTGGCTAAATCAACACCATGGCTAAAAAAATATCAAGGCTAAAACAACATCTTGGCTAAAACAATATCTTGGCTAAAACAACACCTTGGCTAAAACAATGTCTTGGCTAAAACAACATCTTGGCTAAAACAACACCTTGGCTAAAACAGCACCTTGGCTAAAACAGCACCTTGGCTAAAACAATATCTTGGCTAAAACAACGTCTTGGCTAACACAATATCTTAGCTAAAACAACACCTTGGCTAAAACAATATCATGGCTCAAGCAACACCTTGTCTAAACCAACACCTCGGCTAAAGCAACAGGTTGGCTAAAACACTATCTTGGCTAAACCAACACCTTGGCTAAAACAATATCTTGGCTTAAACAACACCTTGGCTAAAACAATATCATGGTTAAAACAGCACCTTGGCTAAAACAACACCTTGGCTAAAGCAACACTTTGGCTAAAACAATATCTTTGCTAAAACAACACCATTACTAAAACAATATCATGGCTAAAACAACACCTTGCCTGAATCGATATCTTGGCTAAAATAACACCTTGGCTAAAACAATATCTTGGCAAAAACAACACCTTGGCCGAAATAATATCTTTTCTAAAACAACACCTTATCTAAAACAACACTTTGGCTAAAACAACACCCTGGCTAAAACAACACCTTGGCTATAACAATATCTTGGCTAAAACGACACCGTACCTAAAACAATATCTTGGCTAAAACAACACCTTGCTAAAACAATGTCAAGGCTAAAACAACACCTTGGCTAAAACAATATCGTGGCTAAAACAACACCTTGGCTAAAACAATATCATGGCTAAAACAACACCTTCGCTAAAACAACACCTTGGCTAAAACAACACCTAGGCTAAAACAATATCTTTGCTAAAACAACACCTTTACTAAAACAATATCATGGCTAAAACAACACCTTGCCTAAAACAATACCTTGGCTAAAATAACACCTTGGCTAAAACAATATCTTGGCAAAAACAACACCTTGGCTGAAACAATATCTTTGCTAAAACAACACCTTATCTAAAACAACACCTTGGCTAAAACAACACCTTGGCTAAAACAACACCTTGGCTATACAATATCTTGGCTAAAACGACACCTTCCCTAAAACAATATCTTGGCTAAAACAACACCTTGGCTAAAACAATGTCAAGGCTAAAACAACACCTTGGCTAAAACAATATCACGGCTAAAACAACACCTTGGCTAAAACAATATCTTGGCTAAAACAACACCTTGGCTAAAACAATATCTTGGCTAAAATAACAGCTTGGCTAAAACAATATCTTGGCTAAAACAACACCTTGGCTAAAACAATGTCTTTGCTAAAACAACACCTTGGCTAAAACAATATCTTGGCTAAAACAACACCTTGGCTAAAACAACACCTTGGCTAAAACAACACTTTGGCTAAAACAATATCTTGGCTAAAACAGCACCTGGCTAAAACAATATCATGGCTAAAACAACACCTTGGCTAAAACAATATCATGGCTTAAACAACACCATGGCTAAAACAATATCTTGGCTAAAACAACACCTTGGCTAAAACAATATCTTGGCTAAAACAACACCTTGGCTAAAACAATATCATGGCTAAAACAACACCTTGGCTAAAACAATATCATGGCTAAAACAACACCTTGGTTAAAACAATATCATAGCTAAAACAACCCCTTGGATAAAACAATATCTTTGTTAAAACAACACCATGGCTAAAACAATATTTTGGGTAAAACAACACCTTGGGTAAAACAATATCTTGGCTAAAACAACACCTTGGCTAAAGCAATATCTTGGCTAAAACAACACCTTGGCTAAAACAATATCATGGCTAGAAAAACACCTTTGCTTAAACAACATCTTGGCTAAAACAACACCTTGGCTAAAACAATATCATAGCTAAAACAACACCTTGGCTAAAACAATATCTTCGCTAAAACAACACATAGGCTAAAGCAATATCTTGGCTAAAACAAAACCTTGGCTAAAACAACACCTTGGCTAAAACAACACCTTGGCTAAAGCAGCACCTTTGCTAAAACAATATCTTGGGCTAAAACAACGCCTTGGCCAAAATAATATCTTTGCTAAAACAACACCTTGGCTAAAACAATATCAAGGCTAAAATAACACCTTGGCTAAAGCAACACCTTGGCTAAAACAGTATCATGGCTAAAATAATACCCTTGCTAAAACAATATCTTGGCTAAAACAATATCTATGCTAAACCAACACCTTGGCTAAAACAATATCTTAGCTAAATTAACACCTTGGCTAAAACAATATCTTTGCTAAAACAACACCTTATCTAAAACAACACCTTAGCTAAAACAACACCTTGGGTAAAACAACACCTTGGCTAAAACAGCACCTTGGATAAAACAATATCTTGGCTAAAACGACACCTTCCCTAAAACAATATCTTGGCTAAAACAACACCTTTTCTAGAACAATGTCAATGCTAAAACAACACCTTGGCTAAAACAATATATTGGCTAAAGCAACACCTTGGCTAAAACAACTCTTTGGCTAAAACAACACCATGGCTAAAAAAATATCATGGCTAAAACAACATCTTAGCTAAAACAATATCTTGGCAAAAACAACACCTTGGCTAAAACAATATCTTGGCTAAAACAACGTCTTGGCTAAAACAATATCTTTGCTAAAACAACACCTTATCTAAAAGAACACCTTGGCTAAAACAGCACCTTAGCTAAAACAGCACCTTGGCTAAAACAATATCTTTGCTAAAACAACGTCATGGCTAAAACAATATCTATGCTAAAACAACACCATGGCTGAAACAATATCTTTGCTAAAACAACACCTTATCTAAAACAACACTTTGGCTAAAACAACACCTTGGCTAAAACCACATCTTGGCTATAACAATATCTTTGCTAAAACGACGCCTTCCCTAAAACAATATCTTGGCTTAAACAACACCGTGGCCAAAACAATATCTTGGCTAAAACTACACGTTGCCTAAAACAATATTTTGGCGAAAACAACACCTTGGCTAAAACAATACATTGGCTAAAACAACACCTTGGCTAAAGAAATATCTTGGCTAAAACAACACCTTGGCTAAAAAATATCTTGGCTAGAAAAACAATTGGCTAAAACAACACATTGGCTAAAACAACACCTTGGCTAAAACAATATCTTGGGTAAAACAACACCTAGGCTAAAACAAAATCTTGGCTAAAACAACACCTTGGCTAAAACAACACCTTGGCTAAAACAGCACCTTGGCTAAAACAACACCTTGGCTAAAACAATGTCTTGGCTAAAACAAAGCCTTGGCTAAAACAATATCTTTGCTAAAACAATACCTTGGCTAAAACAATATCATGGCTAAAACAACACCTTAGCTAAAACAACACCTTCGCTAAAACAACACCTTGGCTAAAACAATATCATGGCTGAAACAACACCTTAGCTAAAACAATATCTTGGCTAAAACAACACCTTGGCTAAAACAATATCATGGCTAAAACAATATCCTTGCTAACACAATATCTTGGCTAAAACATCACCTTGTCTAAAACAATATCTAAGCTAAAACAACGCATTTACTAAAACAATATCATGGCTAAAACAACACCTTGGCTAAAACAATTTCTTGGCTAAAATAACACCTTGGCTAAAACCATATCTTGGCACAAACATTTCCTTGGAAAAGACAATATCTTTGCTAAAACAACACCTTATCTAAAACAACACCTTATCTAAAACAACACCATGGCTAAAACAACACCTTGGCTAAAACAATATCTTGGCTAAAACGACTCCTTCATTAAAACAATATCTTGGCTTAAACAACACCTTGGCTAAAACAATTTCAATGCTGAAACAACACCTTGGCTAAAACAATATCTTGGCTAAAACAACACCTTGGCTAAAATAATATCTTGGCTAAAACACCATCTTGCCTAAAACAATGTCTTGGCTAAATCAACACCTTGGCTAAAACAATATCTTGGCTAAAACAACACCTTGGCTAGAACAATATCTTGGCTAAAACAACACCTTGGCTAAAACAACGAATTGGCTAAAACAATAATTTGGCTAAAACAACGAATTGGCTAAAACAATATCTTCGCTAAAACAACACCTTTGCTAAAGCAACACCTTGGCTAAAACAACACCTTGGCTAAAACAATATCTTGGCTAAAACAACACCTTGGCTAAAACAATATCTTGGCTAAAACAACACCTTGGCTAAAACAATATCATGGCTAAAACAACACCATGTCAAAAACAATGTCTTGGCTAAAACAACACCTTGGCTAAAACAATATCATGGCTAAAACAACACCTTGGTTAAAACAATATCTTGGCCAAAACAACAACTTGGCTAAAACAATATTTTTGGTAAAACAACACCTTGGCTAAAACAATATCTTCGCTAAAACGACACCTTGGCTAAAACAATATCTTGGCTAAAACAACACCATGGCTAAAACAATATCATGGCTAAAACAACACCTTGGCATAAACAATATCTTGGCTAAAACAAAACTTTGGCTAAAACAAATCTTGGGGAAAACAACACCTGGCTAAAGCAATTCTTGGCTAAAAACAACCATGCAAAAAAATTTTTTGAAAAAACAACACCTTGGTTTAAAACAATATTTTGGGCCCAAAAACAACCCCTTGGCAAAAAGCAACCTTTTGGCTAAAACAACCCCTTTGGCTTAAACAATATCTTGGCTAAAAAAAACCCCTTTGGGGCTTAAAAAACATTGGAACCTGGAGTTTCCTGGAAGAGTTCCGGGGGTCAACGCCCCGCGGCCCGGTCTAGCCACCCTCCTGGGGATCGGGCCCTGATAAACCCCAGGCTGTTGTGTGGCTCAGAAAACCAACATAGAGCCACAGCCCGGGTGACCCGGAACTGACTTTAGGGCTTTTTCCAGTGCCTGTTTGAAGACTCCCAGGGGTCTTTTGTAACCCCCCTTATGTGTGCTGGAGGCAGTTAAACAGTTGGGGCCCCTGAACTTATTGTATGGTCTTTTAACGTGTAGTGACCCCTGTTTTTCATTGGGGGGATGGTGCATCTCTGCCAAGTTTTTTGCTTTCTAGTGGGTGATTTTCGTGTGCAAGTTGGGTATAGCCCCCTCTGGATTTTCCGGGTGTATTAATATGTATTCTCCCCCCGCGTTCCAGGGAATACAGGTTTGGGAAACCTCAAGCGCTCCCAAAAATTGAGGTGTTTTATCTCCGTTATGCGCGCCGTGAAAGTTCTTGTACATTTTCAGGCGGCAATTTCACCTCCCTTAAAAGGTCTGTTAGTGTGCAGCAATTTTCGCTATGAACAAGTGACCTGAAGAGTGTCTCATGGGTTGGCCTCCCTAGTTTTTGAAGGTTCTCATTATCCCCTGCTTTTTTGCAGTTTGCGATTGATACAATGTTATGGTCCTTGAAGGTAGTCCTCCGACATAACACTCCGGTTTTTGCGTTGGTTTTTTGCTCTTTTTTGTGGCCAGAATTTTTTTTTTGTACTCTGATGAAGATTTAATTTCCTATGTTTACCTATTGAGTAATTGAAATTTCCATGTTGAATTCTATTTTTTTTCTGCGCCCACTGAAAGATTTGGTTGGTCTGCCTGGAGCTTTGCAGTGTCTGCAATGGAAACATGTATGAGTTCGGGTGTATCTGCAAAGGAAGCACGGTGCTGTGGTGAATCCTTGTCTAGTCGGAAAAAAAGGATGGGAAAAGAGGGACGGTATGTGCCTTGGGAACAGATTTTCACCGTGCTGCTCGGACTTTACTCTGTTGACGACTACTCTCTGTGTTCTTTTTGTGAGAAATTATAGACCATCGCCCGATTTTCCTGTTTTTCCCTTTACACGTTTTTTGTCGTATTACGCCATGTCACATTTTGTCAAAGGGCTTTTGCAAAGTCTGATTATTCATCTGCTTCTTTTTGTCTTTAGTGCATTTAGGACCTTGTCGTAGTGGTCCAATAGTTGGAAGACAGGAGCGCCCTGTTCTAAACCCTTTTTCCCGGTTGGTAACGAGGGGTTTTAGATGGTGGTGATTGCTTCTTAGGCCCCTTTTCAAAGTTTTTATGTTTTGGATTTTAGTGCTTTTGGTCTGTAGTTCTTTGCTGTTGCTTTACTGCCCCTTTGGGGGGGGGCTATGTCTGTTGTTTTTAGTAATGAGGAGCCCCCCGGTCCATGCTCCCTCTCCATAAGGGAAAAAGGCTCGTGATAGGGGCTTCTTGCAGTTCTTGATGAACACGGGTTCTGAGTCGGGGGCCCGGGGCAGAGTGCTGGGCATGTCATTTATCGCCTGTTTTGAAGTCATTTGGCGCAGGTAACATGGATAGGCTTGTGTTTAAACAAATTTTTTGGCTCTCTCATAAAAAAATTTATTTTGTTTCGCTCTCAGTCTGGTTAGCGGCTTTGCTAAAAACTGGCATATTTGGGGGTTTGGTGCTCCTCTTTCCTTGTTGTCATCTGTGTAGGGCCATTTGTTTAAGTAGGGGCCAAAAACTGGGCGTTGTTCTCGATTTTGATTTGGATGGAGAAAAAATACTTTGGGTTTCTTTTGATTTCATTTTTGGGTTTTTGTTCTTCCCGCGATTCCCGACTCCCAAAAAGGGTTCTTTTTGTTTAAATTCGATGCTTGCTATTTCTTGCCAGTGTTCCCTGCATTTTTAGATATATTACCTCTTTAGCCCCTCTGTTATTCTTTTTCCCTCGCCTGTAAAAGGGGGCCCTGTCTCTTTCTGTTTTACACTCTCCTCCCTTTTTCTTAGAGGAATAAGTTGGCATACATCGAGTGTACCGGGGTTTAAACGTTCTAGGCTAAGTTGGGGTCTGTTTGCTTAATATCTTCCCGCATATCGGGTTTGGACTTTGGGGTTTTCTTGGTCCCACTTTATGTTTTTGTTTTTGAAGTTGAATTTGGTGTGCTCCTGTGACTAATCTCATTATGGCGTTGGGGTTTGCGCATAATAGAACCTCAATTTTGTTGTGATTGAGTATATTTTTTTTTGATATGGTGAATTTCTTATCAAAACATCATTTTTGTGAAGTAAGGTCTAGGATTCTCCCGTCTAGTAGCCTATTATTTGCTGGTTTAAATTGAATTTTGTGCGAGATTTAAAGTCGGTGAGTGTGAGTTTTCATCAGAGCTGCCCTGGGGTTATTATGCAACAAATTATTTGCTATATTCCTCCATTTTAGGGCCTTTAAATTGAAATCCCCAGGAGCAAATGTTTTGGGGCAGGGGCTGGAAGGTTTTTCCCGCAGTGGTCAATTTTTTAACAGCTGTTTCCCGGAAATTGGGTGGGGGTGTTGCATGGAGGCTTGTAGACTTCACAATGACTAGGTTTTGGTTTTTGACCTTTTCTGCTAAAACTTCCACTTACATATTTGAGGCATTTAGCGTTTGGGCAAACAAGTACTCTGCAATTTAAAGGGCCCCCCCCCCCTTTTGCCTGTTCACTCTGTCACATCTGATAGGGTTTTAACTGGGATCCTATTTCGTTGTCCCAAATGTCTTTTTGGGGCTAAAACAACACCTTGGGTAAAAACAATTCATTTCTAAAAAAACACCTTGGGTTTAAAAAAATATCTTAGCTAAAAAACACCTAAGACAAAGCAATATCTTGGCTAAAACAACACCTTGGCTAAAACAACACCTTGGCTAAAACAACACCTTGGCTAAAACAGAACCTTGGCTAAAACAATATCTTGGGCTAAAACAACGACTTGGCTAAAACAATATCTTCGCTAAAACAGCACCTTGGCTAAAACAATATCAAGGCTAAAAAAACACCTTGGCTAAAAGAACATATTGGCTAAAACAATATCTTGGCTTAAACAACACCTTGGCTGAAACAACATCATGGCTAAAACAATATCTATGCTAAAATAACACCTTTACTAAAACAATATCATGGCTAAACCAACACCTTGGCTAAAACTAACATCTTAGCTAAATTAACACCTTGGCTAAAACAATATCTTGGCAAAAACAACACCTTGGCTAAAACAATATCTTTGCTAAAACAACACCTTTTCTAAAACAACACCTTGGTTAAAACAACACCTTGGCTAAAACAACACTTTGGCTAAAACAGCACCTTGGCTAAAACAATATCTTGGCTAAAACGACACCTTCCCTAAAACAATATCTTGGCTAAAACAACATCTTGGCTAGAACATTATCAAGGCTAAAACAACACCTTGGCTAAAACAATATCAATCCTAAAACAACACCTTGGCTAAAACAATATCTTGGCTAAAACAACACCTTGGCTAAAACAATATGGTGGCTAAAACAACTCCTTGGCTAAAAAAATATCTTGGCTAAAGCAACACCTTGGCTAAAGCAATATCTTGGCTAAAACAACACCTTGGCTAAAACAATATCTTGGCTAAAACATCACCATGGCTAAAAAAATATCAGGGCTAAAACAACATCTTGGCTAAAACAATATCTTGGCTAAAACAACACCTTGGCTAAATCAATATCAATCCTAAAACAACACCTTGGCTAAAACAATATCAATCCTAAAACAACACCTTGGCTAAAACAATATCTTGGCTAAAACATCACCATGGCTAAAAAAATATCATGGCTAAAACAACATCTTGGCTAAAACAATATCTTGGCTAAAACAACACCTTGGCTAAATCAATATCTTGGCTAAAGCAACGTCTTGGCTAAAACAATATCTTCGCTAAAACAACACCTTATCTAAAACAACACCTTGGCTAAAACAGCACCTTGGCTAAAACAGCACCTTGGCTAAAACAATATCTTGGCTAAAACAACATCATGGCTAAAACAATATCTTTGCTAAAAAAACACCTTGGCTAAAACAATATCATGGCTAAAACAACCCCTTGGCTAAAACAACACCTCGGCTAAGACAACACCTTGGCTAAAACAATATCTTGGCTAAAACAACACCTTGGCTAAAACAATATCATAGCTAAAACAACACCTTGGCTAAAACAACACCTTGGTTTAAAACAACCCCTTTGGCTAAAACAACACCTTGGCTAAAACAACCTTGGCTAAAAACAATATCTTTGCTAAAACAACACCTTTACTAAAACAATATCATGGCTAAAACAACTCCTTGCCTAAAACAATATCTTGGCTAAAATAACACCTTGGCTAAAACAATATCTTGGCAAAAACAACACCATGGCTGAAACAATATCTTTGCTAAAACAACACCTTATCTAAAACAACACAATGGCTAAAACAACACCTTGGCTAAAACAACACCTTGGCTATAACAATATCTTGGCTAAAACAACACCTTGGCTAAAACAATATCTTTGCTAAAACAACACCTTGGCTAAACCAGTGTCATGGCTAAAACAACACCTTGGCTAAACCAGTGTCATGGCTAAAACAACACCTTGGCTAAAACAACACCTTGAGAGGGACCTGACCTCCCAACATCTGCGTTCTTACTTCTACTAGTGACCTACGTCTCACCTCCTGGCGCTATAAGGCTCCATCCTGTCAGTTCAGAATCTCCACGACTATGGTGCTCTTCGCACCTGCTGCTAGGTCGAGGGACTGATTACCTCATCTTCTGTGCATAGTTCTCGTGTCTCCAAGTTATGTCCTGGGATTTGTATTGATAAAGCTACTGGATGGCGAAACGTCTACAGTAAAGATACCCAGATGTTGCACATGTGTCTTAATTTCATCTTGTCGGTATTGCTATACCATTCTTGTACAATTACATTTAGCATTGAATGGAAGTACGATAGTAGCGATAACTCAGTAACAGTCCCAGATTTTCGCTTAGCAGATTACGATGGGCTTAGAGAACATTTATCATCTGTTGACTGGGGTAACGAAGAGAGCTATCAATATGACAGTTTTCTGAACACTATACATGCTGCTCAAAGAACGTTTATCCCATATAAAGAAATTAGATCAAATAGAAATGACCCAAAATGGATGAATAATAGGCTGAAATATCTACTAGGGCATAAGAAAAGAATTTATAGGCGTTTCAAAAGAGGTGAGTGTCATCTTATGAATCAGTATATTGAAATTAAGAAAGGAACATTAAAAGGGGATAAGAAAAGCTAAAAGGGACTATGAAATTAAAGTTGCTAGGGATTCGAAACTAACCCAAAAATTTTTTTCCAGGTATATAGAACAAAAGTCAGAGATAAGATAGGTCCCTTAAAAATAACTATGGGCATCTTATGACAAAGAGAATGAAAATGTGCTCGATTTTTAAATTAATTATTTTTCTCAGTTTTTACACAGGAAGACACTAACAATATTCCAGTAATTAATTTTTTATAGTGGGCTAGGAGAAGAAAAATTATGTAACATCACAGTCACTAGTGAAATGGTTGTGAAGCAGATAGACAGATGAAGCAAAATAAGTCGCCGGTCCTGATGAGGTTTTTTCAAGGGTTCTTAAGGAATGCAAAATGGAACTCTGTGAACCATTAAACTAATATTTTTAATTTATCTCTTCAAACAGTGTAGTGTCTGATATGTGGAAGATGGCTAAAGTAATTCCTATTTTTAAAAGAGGGGACAAGTCGTTACCGTAAAATTACGCCCAATAAGCCTGACCTAAATTGTAGGCAATTTACTAGAGTAAATTGTATCTGAGTTATAAGAAGCCATCTCGATAAGCATAGCTTGTTTTAATGATACTCAGCGGATTCACAAGAGGCCCGGTCTTGTCTAAAAATTTATTAACTTTCTTCAGTAAAGCTTTTGAGGCTGTTGACCACGATAAAGAATTAAATATTATTTACTTAGATTTTTTGTAAGGCTTTTGATAGAGTTCCACACCATTGATGTTGAAGAAAGTGGCAGCTCATGGCATTTGGGGGAAAAGTGCTCTCGCGGATCGAGTCATGGCTCACAGACAGGAAGCAGAGAGTGGGCCAAATGGGGTTAAATCTGAGTGGGGATCTGTAACAAGTGGCGTTCCACAGGGATCAGTCTTGGGCCCGTTGTTGTTTATAATATATTTTCAATGATCTTGATGAGGGAAATTACTAGTGATATGAGCAAAAATTTGCCGATGACACAAAGATAGGTAGGTTAAATTTATTCAAACGTAATGTTATGGAACTTCAGGAGGATTTAAAACAAACTCTATTCTTGGACAGAAAAGTGGCAGATGCAGTTCAATGTAGATAAATGCAAGGTTCTGAAGTCGGGCAGTGCCGATTTAAACCCCAGTACTTATAAGTTAAACGATGTTTGAACTTAGCCATACAGATTGCGAAAAGGATTGGGGGTTATGGTGACAGCAACCTTAAACCAAGACAGCAATGCCCAAGCGTACGTATAAGGCAATAGATTACTGGGATTTATATCAAGAAGTGTAAGCAACAAAAAGTCCAGTGTCCAAATGGGTTAAATCGAGGGGATCAGTAACAAGTGCGTTCCACAGGACATCTTGGGCCCGTTGTGTTATAATATATATCATGATCTTGATGAAGGAATTACTAGTGATGAGCAAATTCGCCGTGACACGAGATGGTAGATCTGATTCAAACGTAATGTTAGGGAACTTCAGGAGGATTTAGACAAACCTACCTTGGTCAGAAAGTGGCAGATCAGTAACCCAATTTAGATAAATGCAAGGGTTTGAAGTCGGGAGGTGTCATTACCCTAGCACTTATAAGTTAAATAATGTAGAAGTTAGGCATACAGATTTCGAAAAGGACTTGGGGGTTATGGTTTAGCAGCAAACCCTTTAAAAAAGACCCGCAATGCCCAAGCGTACATAATAAGGCAAATAGATTACTGGGATTTATATCAGAAGTGTAAGCAACAGAAATCCAGAGGTCATACGAGCTTTTTCTATTGTAAGGCCCCCTGATTATGCAGCTCAATTCTGGTCTCCATATTCGATGGGAAAAAATTCGTTAGAAAAAATTCGCGTGGATGAC
>NW_026504958.1:0-18520 GCF_026875155.1 Cherax quadricarinatus
CCATTAAATTTTAAATAACCCTTTATTTTTAAAACTACACAACGTTTTAGCTTCTATGACGGTACTCGAGAGTTTGTTCCACTCATCCAGAACTGTATTACCAAACCAGTGCTTTCCTTAATCTGAATTTTTCCAACTTGAAACCACTGCTGCGAGTCCTGTCTAGGCTAGATAGTTTTAGCACACTATTTACATTCCCTTTATTTATTCCTGTTTTCCATTTATGCACCTCAATCATATCCCCTCTAATTCTATGCCTTTCTAGAGAGTTCAGATTCAGGGCCCGTCAGTCTGTCCTCATAGGGAAGATTTCTGATACATGGGATCAACTTTCTCATCCTCCTTTGTAAGTTTTCCAGTGAATTTATATCCATTCTGTAATACGATGACCAGAAACTGAGCAGCATAATCTAAATGAGGCCTAACCAAAAATACATATAGAGTTTAAGAAAAACATGAGGACTTGTATTATTTATGCTTTTTGATATGAAGCCAAGGATTCTGTTCGCTTTATTGCGAAACACTAATGCACTGTTGTCTTGATTTTAGATTACTGCTAACCAGAACTTCTAAATCCTTTTTGCAATCAGTAGTATTAAGATCTACATTTAGTTTATATATGGCATAGTCATTTTCCCTGTTCAACGTTCAGAACTTTGCATTTGTCTATATTAAACTGCATCTGCCGCTTCTCCGACCACTGCATCAGTTTATTCAAATTCTTCCAGGACTGCTCTTATGTCTTCATTAGAATGAATTGGACAGCCTATTTTGGTATCATCAGCAAACTTGCTTATGTCGCTATGTATTCCCACATCTATGTCGTATATGTAAATTGTAAACAACAACTGACCCCTGAGGAACACCGCTTATGACGTGCCCCCATTCTGATTTCTCCCAATTTATGCAAACTCTCTGCTGCCTATTTGTCAACCATGCCTCTAACCAGGAAAAAAATTCTCCTCCTATTCCATGTGCCTTAATTTTCCTTAATAGCCTCTGATGTGGAACTCTATTGAAAATCTTACTGAAGTTCATATACACAATATCATATTCTATACCATGATCTACCTCCTCAGATACCTTAGTGAAAAAAGGTTTTAACTTCATAAGACAGGAACGCCCCTTTGTAAAACCGTGTTGAGATTCATTAATCAAGTTATGCCTTTCAAGATGGCTACGAATTGCCTCGGCAATTGATTCCACAAATTTTCCCACAATGGAGATAATGCTTATTGGTACATAGTTTGAAGCTAAGCACAATGCTTATTGGTATATAACTTGAAGCTAAGCACCTGTCTCCTGCCTTGTAAATAGGTATTACATTTGCCATTTTTCACTTGTCTGGCACTATGCCAGTTAAGTCATATTTTCCCTAGCGTTACTGTTTCCTCTCCCATCAATTCCATCCTCGTTGAGGTTAGCATTATAGGGAAGAGAATGAAATTAGTCATGTGGCGTTGCATTTACTGTGGGCGGCGATAGCGAAAACATGGCCTCCTAACGCTATATGCTGTGCTGACGTGGAAAAGGCGTCAGAGGCGTGATTCTCTTGGGGTGAGGTTCATGGAGTCGATTTTCGGCCACTCGCAATTCTTTTTTTGTTCTATAATCTCTTGTGTCCATGGGTGTACTGATGAATCAATATTTGTATGTATGAATGTATGTATTTTTTCTCTATATTACATATATGGTAAACCAGTTTTCAGTAAAATAATTATCATCGAAACCAAAACAAAAAAAAAATCATATAGAGAATAAAAAGGCACAATACCTGTTTGAAATAACTCACAAATAACCCGCACATAGGAGAGAGGAACTTGCGACGACATTTCGGTCCGACTTGGGCCATTTTACAAAGTCACATCGAACCGTCGACTGAAACGCCACCGTAAGCTCCTCTCTCTCCTGTGTGCGGGTTGTGTATAATACCACATCTTTGTATATAATTACAAAGAACAGTATTATGAACATTATTGAATACTAACACTGGTTATTATATAGACCAATAAAGCACTAGAAATGTGTGTTATCTTAAGAAAAGATAAACAAGAACTGAGAAAGGCAAAAAGACACATGTGCAACTAATGTGACATTTCATAGTGGCATTACTTGCATATATATACTTTTACCTAACATTCAAGGTTAACGATATAAATAAACGTGCAAAGTGAAGACACAAGTCTCAGTATAAACAGTAGTACCTCCCAATTACTGACATTGAATTCAGGTCTGATATCCCTTCAGTACGTAATAGGTGAATGTAATCCTAAAGCCGAGAAGAATATTGACCTAATTTAGTGAAGGGTCGTCTATGACAAGCCGCTATGTTCACATAGTCTTTGTTTACAAGATTCCAAAATATTCTCAATGTCCGTTAAGTCACAGCTAGAATAAGTAGAAGTGATCAATAGCATTTGATCGCTGAGTGGCATAGTCGCTTCCTTATATCTAAAGTGATGTTAACAGTTAAACGGATTAACAAGTGTAAATTTGCGCTCAATTTGTTGATAATTTATTTCTAACAATTTTAGAATTGTCTCCTAATATGTTGGTAGAAATGAAGTTTGACATAAAGAAGACTTAAGGAACTGTAGCCACAAGCATAAGAGGTGGCAGTTTACTATCCGTTGCGTAAAAAAAACTTGTCAAAATTTTATTTCCACGTCAAAAACCAAGACAGACATTAACAACATCTATTAATCGAGTTCATTTATAACATTTTACCCAAACTTTCGTTTGGGTAAAATGTTTTAAATACCCAACCTTTGTTTGGGTAAAATGTTATAAATACCCGACCTATGTTTGGGTAAAAATGTTTTAAATACCCATCTTTTATTTGGATAAAATTTTATAAATACCCAACTTTTGTTTGGGTAAAAATGTTATAAATACCCGACCTTTGTTTGGGTAAAATGTTTTAAATAAGCTCTGTTAATAGATGTTATTTGTTAAGTCTGTAGCCTCACTCCACAAAGGTGGCAGTAAAGTACAGTGGACCTTCGGTTTACGATATTATTTCATTCCAGAAGTATTGTAGACCAATAGCACTAATGTCCCACATCACAAAAATCAAGAAGCAAGACTGCAAACGACTTAGATACCCAACAGTTGCACAATCCAGGGCAGCATGGGATTAAAGCGAGTCGCTCCTGCCTCTCACAACTACGAATCACAATACGGGATCTTGAATGGTGCAATAGCACAAAATAATGCATGATGAGGGAATAACTGAAACAGTGGGTACTTGGGTTATTAACTTTTTAACCAATAGAACACAAATACTAATAGTAAATAGAGTTAAGTCAGCGGTGATTACAGTGAAAAGCTCTGTTCCACAAGGTACAATACTAACTCCCATCCTTTACCTTATCTTCATATCTGAGATAAACAGAGATGTAAACTGCGTCTTTCCTAGCTGACGATACTAGGATTTACATGAGAATCATCTATTGAGGAAACTGCAAATTTTGTAAATGTATATAATCGAAGTTTCAAATGGGCCACAGAAAACCATATGAGGTTCAATAAGGTTAAATTTCAAGTACTCGGCTATGAAAAACTTGAGGAAATAAAAGCTAGATCGGAATATAAAACAAATGGTAGTCACAATAGAGCGAAAAACTAATGTGAAGAACTTGGAAGTGATAATGTCAGAGGATCTCACAAGGAATGCCAAGTTAATGAGGATTCTCTTTAAATCACTTCTTCTCTCTAGGCTGGAATATTGATGTACACTCTTTAAGACAGGCGGATATACAGATCTGGAGAATTTACTGAAACTCTCACTGCACATGTAAGTATATTCAAGCACCTAAATTGCCACGACTGTTTTGAAGTCCTTTATCCTGTGCTACTATGAACGGAGGCAAGAAATACATCATAATTTACACTTAGAAAATCCTGGAAGGATTAGTCCCAAATCTGCACACGGAAATGGCTCCCTATAAAAGCAAAACACTCCAGTAAAAAGACAGGGTGCTGAGAGTACACTAAGAAAAAATACAATAAGTGTCAGCGGGCCAAGACGTTCAGCTGTCTCCCAGCACACACAAAGGAAATTACCAATAGACTCCTGGTTGTCGTCAAGAGGGAGCTGGACAGATACCTAAAGTCAGTACCTGACAAGCTGAGTTGTAGTTCGTATGTTGGATTGCGTGCAGTTAGCAGTAACAGCCTGGGCGATCGGGCCCTGATCCACCGAAAGGCCTGGTCATGGATTGGGCCCAAGGGGCATTGACCCCCCGTAACATCATTCAAGTGGACGCACTGGTGAATGTTTCAGGTCACATATAGCATAATGATTAATTTCAAACTTAGTTTAATGTTTCAGGTCACACCCTGAATATTTTCAGGTCACATTTTTGTTGAACTGTTCAGGTTACCCATTGATTTCAGGTTACACACTGTTCATTGTTTCCGGTCACACACTGTTTTAGGTCACACAGTTTTAGGTCACACACTGTTTTAGGTCACAACCTTGTTGAATGCTTTAGGTCACACATCACTGAGTATTTCAAGTCAAACATTGTTAAATTTTGCCGGTCACATTTTATTTTCCACCTAACGGAATGTTAAATGTTTCCGGTCACACATTGTTGAAGGTTTTCGACCTCAATATAGTGAACATTTCATGCTGAATATTGCAGCATACACCATTCTTAAATGTTCGAGTACACACCATTCTTAAATGTTCGAGTACACACCATTCTTAAATGTTCGAGTACACACCGTTCTTAAATGTTCGAGTACACACCGTTCTTAAATGTTCGAGTACACACCGTTCTTAAATGTTCGAGTACACACCATTCTTAAATGTTCGAGTACACACCGTTCTTAAATGTTCGAGTACACACCGTTCTTAAATGTTCGAGTACACACCATTCTTAAATGTTCGAGTACACACCGTTCTTAAATGTTCGAGTACACACCATTCTTAAATGTTCGAGTACACACCGTTCTTAAATGTTCGAGTACACACCGTTCTTAAATGTTCGAGTACACACCATTCTTAAATGTTCGAGTACACACCGTTCTTAAATGTTCGAGTACACACCATTCTTAAATGTTCGAGTACACACCATTCTTAAATGTTCGAGTACACACCGTTCTTAAATGTTCGAGTACACACCATTCTTAAATGTTCGAGTACACACCATTCTTAAATGTTCGAGTACACACCATTCTTAAATGTTCGAGTACACACCATTCTTAAATGTTCGAGTACACACCATTCTTAAATGTTCGAGTACACACCATTCTTAAATGTTCGAGTACACACCATTCTTAAATGTTCGAGTACACACCATTCTTAAATGTTCGAGTACACACCATTCTTAAATGTTCGAGTACACACCATTCTTAAATGTTCGAGTACACACCATTCTTAAATGTTCGAGTACACACCATTCTTAAATGTTCGAGTACACACCATTCTTAAATGTTCGAGTACACACCATTCTTAAATGTTCGAGTACACACCGTTCTTAAATGTTCGAGTACACACCATTCTTAAATGTTCGAGTACACACCGTTCTTAAATGTTCGAATACACACCTTCTTAAATGTTCGAGTACACACCGTTCTTAAATGTTCGAGTACACACCATTCTTAAATGTTCGAGTACACACCATTCTTAAATGTTCGAGTACACACCATTCTTAAATGTTCGAGTACACACCATTCTTAAATGTTCGAGTACACACCATTCTTAAATGTTCGAGTACACACCGTTCTTAAATGTTCGAGTACACACCATTCTTAAATGTTCGAGTACACACCATTCTTAAATGTTCGAGTACACACCGTTCTTAAATGTTCGAGTACACACCGTTCTTAAATGTTCGAGTACACACCATTCTTAAATGTTCGAGTACACACCGTTCTTAAATGTTCGAGTACACACCATTCTTAAATGTTCGAGTACACACCATTCTTAAATGTTCGAGTACACACCGTTCTTAAATGTTCGAGTACACACCATTCTTAAATGTTCGAGTACACACCGTTCTTAAATGTTCGAGTACACACCATTCTTAAATGTTCGAGTACACACCATTCTTAAATGTTCGAGTACACACATTCTTAAATGTTCGAGTACACACCGTTCTTAAATGTTCGAGTACACACCATTCTTAAATGTTCGAGTACACACCGTTCTTAAATGTTCGAGTACACACCGTTCTTAAATGTTCGAGTACACACCGTTCTTAAATGTTCGAGTACACACCGTTCTTAAATGTTTCGAGTACACACCGTTCTTAAATGTTCGAGTACACACCGTTCTTAAATGTTCGAGTACACACCGTTCTTAAATGTTCGAGTACACACCGTTCTTAAATGTTCGAGTACACACCGTTCTTAAATGTTCGAGTACACACCGTTCTTAAATGTTCGAGTACACACCGTTCTTAAATGTTCGAGTACACACCATTCTTAAATGTTCGAGTACACACCGTTCTTAAATGTTCGAGTACACACCATTCTTAAATGTTCGAGTACACACCATTCTTAAATGTTCGAGTACACACCATTCTTAAATGTTCGAGTACACACCATTCTTAAATGTTCGAGTACACACCGTTCTTAAATGTTCGAGTACACACCATTCTTAAATGTTCGAGTACACACCATTCTTAAAATGTTCGAGTACACACCATTCTTAAATGTTCGAGTACACACCATTCTTAAATGTTCGAGTACACACCGTTTCTTAAATGTTCGAGTACACACCATTTTTAAATGTTTGAGTGCACATCATTTTTAAATGCTTGAGTACACATCATTTTTAAATGTTTGAGTACACACCATTTTTAAATGTTTGAGTACACACCACTGTTGAATGAGTGCACACCACTGTTGAATGTTTGAGTACACACCACTGTTGAATGAGTGCACACCACTGTTGAATGTTTGAGTACATACAACTGTTGAAATGAGTACATACCACTGTTGAATGAGTACACACCACTGTTGAATGAGTACATACCACTGTTGAATGAGTACACACTACTGTTGAATGAGTACACACCACTGTAGAATGAGTACACACCACTGTGAATGAGTACACACGCCACTGTAGAATGAGTACACACCACTGTAGAATGAGTACACACCACTGTTGATGAGTGCACACCACTGTTGAATGTTTGAGTACATACAACTGTTGAATGAGTACATACCACTGTTGAATGAGTACACACCACTGTTGAATGAGTACACACCACTGTAGAATAGTACACACCACTGTAGAATGAGTACACACCACTGTAGAATGAGTACACACCACTGTTGAATGAGTACACGCCACTGTTGAATGTTTGAGTACACACCACTATTGAATGTTTGAGTACACACCACTGTAGAAAGTTTGAGTACACACCACTGTTGAATGAGTGCACACCACTGTTGAACGATTACACACACACTGTTGAATGTTGAGTACACACCACGTTGAATAAGTACACACCACTGGCGAATGAGTACACACCACTGTTGAATGTCGAGTACACACCACTGTTGAATGAGTACACTCCACTGTTGAATGTTTCAGCTGTCCCAGTTTAGGCTTTTTGGTTGAAACTGAGAAAACAGTAAGAGTGAGTCCTGGTACATTCTCCAGGTCTTCCACATCACCTGCTATTTACCTGGTTATCGCGTTTTCTCGTGCTAAAGGAAACCTGGTCAATGGTAATTCCACATCTGGTGAAGCCTCATATAAGCGTTTGTGTTTGCTTAATAAAACTGGAAACCCCGTTAGTTCCGTTAGTGTAAATTACAATATTACACTAATAAAAATTATGATGAAGCTTAAAGGTTTTAAAAGAATCTAAAAATAAATTGTTTTGGTCTTTCCTGTGCGACTTCATCTATGCTTTGTGCTTGCATTGAATTCGTTAGCTTCTTTGATTCATTTCACCTTTCACCGTGAGTCCTGCCTCCACAACCTCATTTTCCAGGAAGTAGAATAATCTGGAAAGTGATGAAGTGGAGGCGGACTCATACATAGGTTTAAGAAGAGGTATGTTAAGGTATGAAGGAGAGAGTGGACCTAGTAGCAACCAGTGAAGAGGCAGGACCAGGATCTATGAACCGAACCCTGGAACCACAATTAGGTGAGTACAGTTAGGCAAATACCAGTGTCATTAGAAATTTCCTCACCATTCTACTTTTCGTGGTGCTCTCATTCCAGTCTTTGATAGCCTCTTGTCTAAGAATTTTCACTCTACTAATGGCTATCAACTGCTCTTTCTTTTCTTAAATTAATACTAATGTTATTAACCTTCCTTATGGTCGTCCTTGATCGTGAAGATTACCTCGGTAAAGCCTTGCGCTCTGCCTCATGCATCTTCACTCCTCTCATCTCCAACCCTCTTGAATGCAACAAGAGGACTTCTAATCATAAACTTCGGACTTTCTCTAATCTCAGTTACGAAGACTGAGATAGAGAATGCTCTTCCTAACACTTATAAACCTCATATTTTCTACGTCCCATCATTTCCTTTAGAAGTTCTGTCTCCTATTTTCTTGCCTCTCAGATATCCAAAAAACTCGCTCCTTTTCTTGGAACTTTTTTCGCCTCCATCACTCTTGAGACTTCATCCAACGTGTTCTGCCACATCCGACCTGCAAAATGCTTAGCTAAGTCTTGACGATGAGTCCTCTTCACTAATGTCCCAATTGAGGATGATCTTAATTTTGTCAGAGTGAAGGCCAGTGAAGGGTTACTTCTCTTCCTATACTTATTGATGTGTTTCTTGATCTTATTCGCCATTGTGGGATTCTAACTCTTTTTTCCTTTCAAGGTAAATTTTATTCCTAAACCTTTGGTGTTGCTATGAGCTCTCCTCTATCTCCTGTACTTGTTATCCTTTACATGGAATACTTCCTTCTGGCTCCACTATGTAGATGACATCTTGCTCTTTGGCCCCAGACTCAGATGTCTTCTAAGTTTCCAACCATTTCTCGATGCCCTTAACAATCTTGCTCTTTCCATCAAGTTCAAAGCTGAATTTAAATCTAACTCTCTGCCTCCTTTCATGGAGTTACATGTCTATCGTTCGGCTACAAGTTTTTTCTTTTTCCGTTTATCCTAAGTTGATATATATGTACATTCACTACTTTTTTTTTACCATGCTCCCTCTGTCAAAAAAAAGTGTTCTCATTTCTCTCTTTCTCCGTGCCCTCCCGCATTTGTGACCCTCAGTTCTTTGGGAATCGGAAATTTCCGCTCTTCGCAATTCGTTCTTTCGCTTCCTAGGCTACCCTTCCAATTCATAAACTCTTCCTTCTCACACGCTAGACTCTCTTCTTCCCCAGACTCCCTACTCCTGTGAAATCTGTTCTTTGCTTTCCTAATTTGTAGCCTCCCAGATCTTAATAACACCCTCCTTCCTTAGACTTTAAAAGCTAAAGCTACTTTTTGCCATTAATGTAGTAATGATCTAGTTCGTATCTCTCCTCGTGCCACTGGCTTCCGTAATCTACTTCATTTCACCCCTCCTCTTGTCCTCGCCCAATACTTGGAAAAACTGTCCGTTCTCTTTCTGAAGATTTTAGGAGCACAAAAGAAGTGTTAGCCTTACCGAGACTAACTATATTTTTTTTCTGTCATGTTAGAGATCAGTTATCCTGGTGACTGCTCCTCTGCTAGAACTGTACACTTCTAGTCTTCACAGACGCCGCCTTTTTTGAAATATCTCATTGTGGCATGCAAAGAGTACGTAACCTTTATTCGGCGCATGGACACACCCTCATTTACAGGCTTCTCCCCCAACCAGCGAACCAGGTTGCTAAGAGTTGATGATGGGGCCCCACGTTCAACTAGTGACCAGGTCAAGCCAATAAGAAGGTGGGTTTGACAATCGCCAGAGGTTATGTGGATACCGCTCTCCTGTCTGCCCTTGTCATTCCCATTCAAAGAGCTGGTTGAAGCACGGTCGCTATCTTGTGGCTTCTATTTCTGCCTTGCTTACCATGGAGTGCACTAAATTTATCACTGTACATAGTGTACATATTGCTGTTCAAAATTTGGGTGAAGGATAATATAAGTCAAAAACTTTTTCTACTGTGTTTATTTGCTCCCATTACACCGGGGAAAAACAGGCCATTTGAAATCCTAGGTTGTAATATGGGTAGCCTGTCCGAGAGCTGGACTTAGAGAAACGGTTGAGCTTAGGGTGAAGCTTGTAGCAGGAACATTGTGTAGCTTGCTGTTTCGCTTCGCTTTACAAATTTTGCGTGTCATTTTGCTTATGATCAGCCTTGCTATTGGGGGATCGTTTAAAACAGCTCGCTACTAGCTTGTTCAGGGGCGCCCCGCTTCGCTACGGTCAATCTTGTGTGCGGGTCGGCTTTGCTTGTATGCGTATTCTGCAATCGTACTGTGCATAGCTAAGCGTGTTCTGCAAATTAACGTGTTACGTTGGGGTATTCGTACTGTGCATAGCGAATAACTTATGCCACCTAGACGAGTCAGACGCCTGGTGTCGGCATATACTTGCAAAAACCTACCTAAATTGTCCCTAAAAAGCGTTGTTGGCAAACTGCTCGTTCCATTGGCATTCCCTAAAACGCACTCTCACAGCTGCGCAACTGCGTTCACTTATTGCTGACATACTTTTTGAAGAAGAGATGGCACACCCAAACTCCTCCCCTCTACGGGAGCTGGGGAAAAAAAACTCTTATGTTCCGCATGGGGAAGATGATACACCTACGGACCCAAAATGGTCAGTATGGGCAGCTGGGTTTCTCGAGGTGAATCGCGTCGTTGGCACTTGAGCGGCAAAAATCACGCTGGAGCAAACTAGGGAACAGAGAGCATTCGCAAGGGAAGAATTTGATAGGGAAAGAGAAAGGAGGCAGTTTTCGCATTCTGTAAACGATTTCAGTTTACAAAAAGCAGTACAGCTTGTTCCCCGCTTCAATGAGGCGAACCAGAGCAATTTTTCGAAAGCTTCGAAAATCAGGCTCGAGCCTGAGGTGGCCGGAACAGCACTGGGCAGCGTTGGTTCATACAGCTTTATTGGGTAAGGCACAGGAATTACGTGGGTATTAACGGGACGCTGAATTCTCTGATTACCCAAGTAGTGAAGACCACAGTGTTGGGAGCATATACATTATCCCAGCTAAATATCGTAAGACCTTCCCAATTGAACAGGCGGCAGCTTGGTCAATCCCTGGTGGACTTTGGAGACAGCAAACCAAAGCTTTTAAAAACCAGCTGGATAAAGCGAGTGGGCCCTCAACTTTGAGGACTGGTGCAGCTTATTCTGATGATAACCTGCTGGAGTCTGTGGGACCAGAGGTTTCGTGTCTTTCTGCAGGTCGTGACTTAACCACTGCATTGAGGCGGCCAGGTTGGCTGATACCTTCGAAACGAACCGCTCCTTGTCCGAGCGGTCCCGTCTCTCTTTTCAACAGTCGGGCGTGAGCAGAGATCGACAACATTGGAGAAGAAGTGCCAGCCGGAGGGAGAGCGTCACGTCATCCAACCAAGTCACCTTTTGAGCCACGCTCTCAACATATGGCCCCCTGCGGAGAGGCAAACTACTTATGGAGCATCCCCGACAACAATATCCAGAGAGGCACCAGCCAGAACGACACCACTTGCAACTCATCAGGGAGAAAAAGGGCAAGCCTGTCGTCTGCTTCAGGTGCAATAAAGAGGTCACACCCAGTTCCAACTGCCCCCAAAACCTCAACCCATGGGGAAAATCTCTATATCCCTAGTAACATGTCCCCTAAGAAAGTAGAAAAAGGTATGGCCCCTTATTAATTGCGAAAGTCTTATTTCCCTTCAGGAAAACTCAGAACCAACTAAAGTAAATACCTTTAAGATACGGGAGCATATTGCTCACTTGTCAGAGAAGGAATATTCCCCCCCTTTCAGAGAATACTTCCTTGAATTCCTCAGTTTTATTGGAAGCCTATGGGGGAGCTATATATTCAGTTCCTTTGCATAAAATTTATGTACATTTCAAATATTACACTGGGTACTTGACTGTAGGTACCCTCAAAGGATTTCCCATAAAAAAAGCAATGTTATTACTGGGTAATAACTTTACTACTGTTATTTCGTGTCCTGAACCTATAATGATTAATGCTTCTCCAGTGTTGGCATAACTCGGCAACACCCCAAGGGTTGTCTGGGGAGAATGTTGACCTATCCTTGGACGACTCCGATCCGGAATAGCCACGTTGTTTTATGAGACACCCGGCCGGAGTCTCGTAATCAAGTGAACAGACCCCGATCAAGCCTTCCTATTCCCAGGTTGCAGGATTGCCAGATGTCTCTGTTTCCATGCCCGGGGGACTGTCTTCCGGGAGGAACAACGAAAGGACCCTTCTTTAAAATTCGCTTTTCAGGCAGCCATGGGTAAATCCTCTTGGGGTCATCCATCAAGTATAAAGTTAAAATGATTATTTAGTTTGCACTGAGACTGGTAAGGAGATAGAGGGCCGGCAATTATACGACAGGTTAGTGGTTCCAACCAAGTATAGACCTCAGATATTAATTAAGCTCTAAATACGTCATCGGAGGTCACTTAGGAATTACAAAAACCTTGTATAGAATCACAAAAGAATTTTATTGGCCAAAATTAAAGAAAGATGTGAAGAATCATATTAGGTGTTGCCGAGAATGTCAGCAATTGGAAACCTGGACATTCCATTAAACCCTGCACCTCCCCCAACCCATACCTGCTGATGGAGAACCTTTGCAGATTTAATTATAGATTGTGTAGGTCCACTACCTAAGTCAAAGTCTGGAAACCAGTATTTATTTACAATTATGGATAAAGTAACCAGATATCCTGAAGCAATCCCCAAAGCGTAGTATCAATACAAAGCTATTCTCAAAGCTTAACAAAATTCATTTCTTGTTTTGGCATTCCTAAAACTATACAAAGTGATCAAGGTACTAACTTCACTGCCAAAGCATTTAGGAAGTATTAACAGTTAGGGATAATTTACAACTTATCCACTGCCTATCAAACCTCAGTCCCAAGGCGCCTTGGAAAGATTCCACCAAACATTAAAAACAATGATGAGAAGTTTTTGCATGCCTTTCCGACAGATTGGGATGAATCACTACCTTTGTTGCTGTTCTCAGTACGAGAGACGGTGCAAGAGTCTACAGGGTTTTAGTCCGTTTGAGCTGATCTTTGGGCACAATGTACGAGGTCCCTTCGGGTGCTCAAAAAAGGATGGATGGGGGAAGACGTAAGCCAGCACTCTAAAAACCCGTCTTCAAGGTTGCAGGTGGCACGTGAGTTAGCCACGGCTAACCTAAAGATAGCTCAAAGTAAGATGAAACAGAGGTATGACCAAAAAGTGCACAATTCCGCTCCTTCCATCCAGGAGCAAGGTGTTTGGGGCAGGAACCTATACCGGCCACCCTTGAAAGCTAGATATACGGGACCATGCAGATTGTAAGTAGATTATCTGATTTAAATTATGTGGTAGCTCCCCTTGATAAGACCTCAAAAACAAAAACTTACCACATTAATCAAATAAAGGCCCTTTTATACACCAGATAAAGTCCCAGTAATGACTCTGTCCTCTACCTCTGAGGACGACTCTGACTCTTTGCACTCTATCTCTGAAATTAATACTAAACTTTCAAATTCTGTCCTCCTCAAGGATCCTAGCCCGTTAATGGATGGATTTTCTGAAATACCAAGCAAAACCCAAATTTAACTGAGCTTCTACGTCATATCCTAATATTTTTTCGGATGTGCCGAAAAAATGTACTTAGGTTACCATGATGTAGATGTGGGAAAATCTAAACCAATTAAACTCTCCCCCTACGAGCTAATCCTGAAAAGCAAAGGCTACTTCAGCAGGAATAGAAATTCTTGTTAGAACATGGTTTAGTGGAGGAGTCATCTATCCATGGGCTTTACCCTGCATCCTAGTAAAAAAGGCTGATGGAGGGTTTCGTATGTGCACAGACTACCGTAAAGTGAACGAGGTCACAATCACAGATGCTTACCCCTTCCTCGTCTGGATGACGTAATTGACTTTGTGGGTAAGGCTACTTTTGTGTCCAAATAGATCTCCTTAAAGGTTACTATCAGGGACCTTTGACAGATAAGGCGAAGGAAATCTCTGCTTCGGATTCCGGAGGTCATTATCAGTATACAGTTACCCCCTTCGGAATGAAAAATTCCCCTCTTCATTCCAGAAACTCATCCATCAGGCTATTTAAAAGGGCTTGAAGGACGGGAGCATACCTAGATGATATTGTTGTGGTGTCTGATACTTGGGATCAACACCTACTTAGACTTAAAGCCCTTTTTTGAGACCTTTAAGAATTCCCAATTAACAGTTAATTTATCTAAATCTTCCTTTGGCCAGGCCACATCACTTTTCTAGGCCATGAAGTAGGTAGTGGTAAAAGTTGCAACCTAAACTTGCTAAAGTTCTTTCGATTAAAGATTTTCCAGTTCCTCATGATAGGAAATTCTTCAACGTTTCCTAGGCATATAGGAAATTTTTCAGAAGATTCTGTAAGAATTTCTCAGATATTGTAGCCCCTCTTACCTCTCTTACCAGTCATAAAGTTCCTTTAATTGGACGTCAGATTGTAACACGCTTTTAATAAAGCAAAAAGATTTTTGTGCTCTGCACCCATTCTCTGTCTCCAGACTTCTCCAAACCTTTTTCATTACAGGTTGATGCTTGTGAGTCTGGGGGTTTGGGGGGGTAAATATTACAAATCGGGAACAAGGAGCTGAGCCAATCGCATACTTTTCAGTAAGTTCCAGCCACATCAGAGAGCTTACTCTACCATTGAAAAAGAACCCTCGCGCTGGTAATGGCTTTGAACATTTCGATGTTTTTGTGGGCCAGACATCGCAGGTGGTCACAGTCTACAGTGATCACAACCCGTTAGTTTTATCTCCAAGCCATGAAGAATCACAACACAAGGCTTATGCGTTGGACGCTCAGGCTGCAGCCCCTATAACCTAAAAATAAATTACATTGCCGGCAAAGAAAATGTGTTGGCAGACTCTTTGTCAAGAGTCTATTTAATATTTTATTTAGGTTTTGGATGTTTTTTTGGTAACCCCCCTTTCAAGCTCTTTTTTTTATCCCCTGATGTGGGGTTTTTTTTTAGTGAGGGGATACGGGCTACCCTCCCGCTTGTAAACTTGGACCTATGTTGGCCTATCTGACTGCTGTCTCACTTGAGTTTAGGGTTTGGCTTTTGGTCACCCAGAAAGCTTTAGCTCAATCTAGAGTTGGATTTGGAGAGGATAGGCGGTCCCATTATTTTGTGCCATGGCGGCACGGTTACCACTGGGAGGTGGCAGCCTAATCCTGAGCCTTCTCGGGGTGGGGTGTGGCATGCAAAGAGTACGTAACCTTTATTCGGCGCATGGACACAAACCCCCATTTTACAGGCTATCTCCCCCAACCAGCGAACCAGGTTGCTAAGAGTTGATGATGGGGCCCCATCGTTTTAACTAGTGACCAGGTTCTAGCCAATAAGAAGGTGGGATTGACAATCGCAGAGGTTATGTGGATACCGCTCTCCTGTCTGCCCTTTTTCATTCCCATTCTAAGCTGGTTGAAGCACGGTCTGCTATCTTGTGGTTCTATTTCTGCCTTGCTTACCATGGAGTGCACTATATTTATCACTGTACATAGTGTACATATTGCTGTTCTAAATTGGTGAAGGATAATATAAGTCTAAACTTTTTCTACTGTGTTTATTTGCTCCCATTACACCTGGGATAACAGGCCATTTGAAATCCTAGAACTGTACACTTCTAGTCTTCACAGACGCCCTCTTTTTGAAATATCTCATATTCACAACTTTCTTATCATGAATCTTAGTCTTGGCTTTGTCTCTGTAGATGCCTTCCTTACTCCTCATTGCACTGTCCCAATGCTTTAAACTTCAGAACACTCTCCTTATCTCTTGTTCTTTCCTATATTTTCACTGCCTTCCCAGTTGTTTGCCTAGGTGGGTTCTGTAGCCTCCCAGATCTTAATAACACCCTCCGTTCCTTAGACATTAAAGCTAAAGCTACTTTTTGCCATTAAGTAGTAATGATCTAGTTCGTATCTCTCCTCGTGCCACTGATGCTTCCGTAATCTACTTCATTTCACGCTCCTCTTGTCCTCGCCAATACTTGGAAGAAACTGTCCGTTCTCTTTCTGACAGATTTTAGGAGCACAAAAGAAGTGTTAGCCTTACCGAGACTAACAATATTCTTTTTCTGTCATGTTAGAGATCAGTTATCCTGGTGACTGCTCCTCTGCTAGAACTGTACACTTCTAGTCTTCACAGACGCCGTCTTGTTGAAATATCTCATATTCACAACTTTCTTATCATGAATCTTAGTCTTGGCTTTGTCTCTGTAGATGCCTTCCTTACTCCTCATTGCACTGTCCAATGCTTTAAACTTCAGAACACACTCCCCTTTTATCTCTTGTTCTTTCCTATATTTTCACTGCCTTCCAGTTGTTTGCCTAGGTGGGTTCTGTCCTACGGGGTTTTGTCCTGCTGGTATTTGGTCCTCCCCTTTTTTTGTCTTTTTTTTTCATAATGCTTCCACTATTACTTTTTCTACTGCTTCGCTAAGATTCCATCCTGACCGTTCTTACACTACCATTATTACCTTCTTATTGCTACCTCTACTACTGGTGCACTATTTTCTCAACTATTAATGCTATCACTCTTACTATTATTGTTACTATTACTACTACTACTATCACAATAATTTTATTTCTTCCTCGAGCTACACTACTCCCGTCCCCGCCCCCCCCCCCCCTTCACGCATATATTCTGGTTCCCTTCAGTGGGTTTCTTCAGGACTGAAGAAGCTCCTGAAGCGTCCGGGCTGCGGCCCGAGCGCCGGGAATGGCTCAAATGGGCAGAGGCTTTGAGAGTTGGGGTTTCATTTCAACGAGAACACCGGCCCTTGGGTATCGGAGATTTGACCTGACTCCTGCGCCAGCACCTCATTCTACTTCCTCAAAGCACTGTGAGTAGGGAACGTAACAGACGAATTTAATGAGTTGGAGATAACTCACACCATCGTACACACTGGACCGACGACCAATTTGAACCAACGACGTACTGTACCACAGCCGCAGGGCTTCTACAAATTCATAGCTGTAACACCCCTTGTGCTAAAGGGACTCACTGTGACCTTGTCATAGGGCGCTCCCGGCATAGGGCTGCTCCCGGCATAGGGCTGCTCCGGCAATAGGCTGCTCCCGGCATAGGGCTGTAAACGGTGGTCCAGTTCGCCTAAACAAGACTTTCCATGCCCCCTCCAAGGGGGTATCCATTAACAAGTCACCATCTGGCACAGACCCTCGTTAGGCCTTCCTTTCTGGCGAAGATATCACCATCAGTCCTTCGCGCTTCTTTGCAACTAGTTAATCGTCCAACTCAGACCAAAACGTCTTCATAAGTTTCAGTCTCCTGTGTGCGGGTTATTTGTGTATGTTCTAGTTACGATATTGTTTCCTGAGAGACTAAAATATTCATAACTTGATTGTTATTATTATACTCAAGTGGAATGGCTAAACCAGTAGGATTTAAATGATGAAAATGACATAAATAAAAATCAATATAGTAATAAAAACAGTGGTAGATGAGGCTCTTTTTAATACAACGTCTCGTTTAGGGCTGGACTTTATTAAGTTCACAGGATGAGTAAACACACGTCTTATTAGGCAAAGTAGCACCATGACGCCAGGCTCGGAGAAAGACGTCGCACATGAGGTTATGAGAGAGCAGGTCACACATGAGGTCATTACGAGAGCAGGTCACACGAGGTCATTATGAGAAGTCACACACGAGGTCATTACGAGATGTCACACATGAGGTCATAAACTGCAAGATGAAGACTGGTGAGGTCAGGTACTGGTGGGTTGCAGGAGGTGGGGGTTAAGGTGACAAGTTTATTATGTTCATTATATAAATCATGAATAATCTGGACAACAGGTTCAGCCAACATGTACATTCCACTCTCTTGTTCTTTGGTTTTGGAGAGATGGATTCAGTGCTGCTGCTTCCAAATTCGCGTCTGGCGCTGTCGTTCTCGTGGCGTAACACCTGTGTTCTCTCCAGTCGCTGACGTGAAAATAAAGTTTACGATGTACTACACATGTTTGGTTTTATCTCTCCTGCGGGAATATTTATGTCTCTGAAAGCGTGTCTGAATGTCTCTGCCGGATTCTCTTACGTAAGTTACTGTAACCATCATACGGTATATTGTAGAAGTTTCTTGGTTGCAATAACTTCTGTGTCGGGGAGACCGGCATAGACATACAGGCACGCCTTCAGGAACATGAATATGCCTGCAGGAGAGAGTAAACCATCAAACCGGTGTAGTCATCGCAACCTTATATCCAAGTCTCAGTCACCTCACCAAAACCACTGAGTAAAGTAGCAGAATGTAAATGTTGACTAGACCTGTTGTCCACGTTGCCCGAGATTCATTTAAAACACACATCTAGTGCACCCACCAGTATCACACATTTTAAAGGTTTTGAA
>NW_026504959.1:0-17095 GCF_026875155.1 Cherax quadricarinatus
TCATTTTTACGTATTATATTATTATTTTATTAGGTGCCCCCCCCGGTTTCGTGTTTAAATCCGTTCAGAGAGCCCCCCGAAGGTTGAAATTCAAAAAACCAAAACCTTTTTCCCCCTAAGAAATAATGGAAATAAAATTTAACCCTTCCAGACCCCAAAAATATTAAAATACTTTTTTTTTTTAAATTAAATAAAGTTTCATAATGAAAACAATCAAAATCAAGTATATGCTTTTAAAAAAAAAATAATAATATTACATTACCTTTACTGAAGACTTCCGGATGGAAGAGGGAGGGGGAATAAAAAGGGGTTACACTTTTGTTTGGGAAGGGAGAACCCCTCCTTCCATTGGGGATTTAGGTACAAGTCTTATTGGGGTTGTTTCCCCTTCTTTTTTAATGCCACGGGGGAAAATTGAGTTATTCCCCCCTGTCGAAAAATGTCTGTCCAGAGGGGTTTTTTTCTGGCTTTTTTTTTAAAAGTTTTTCCCTAAATGGAACCAACACTGTCATTGTACATGTTGCAGATATGGTTGTTTCAGCTTGGTCGGGTGAATTTTTCAAAAAAACTTTGCAACTCATTCCACATTCCACACATGTCCTTAATCACTGAAGATGCACCTCATCCACTCCCTCTTCCCCTCCCAAAAGCAAGTTCCCCGGGGTGGGGCGATGCTGTTCCAGTTAAAGCTTTGCATTTCGTCATGGTTAGCTCTTCCCTGTGGTCCTCCAAAACTTTCCACACCCCGTCACCCTTTTTTTACAAAAGGGGTTTCCCACTAGTTTCCCCTTGGTCCAGAAACTTATTTAGCAGTTGCAGCACAAAAAAAAAGGGATTACTATGAATGTTTGTAGAACCCACGGGGGATGGTCAGTTTGGGAAAACAAGGGCACACTGAGCGGGGAATGGCGTGGGAGACTGGTTTGGTGTGCACGGTACAGGGGGAGGGCCCCGGAGGTTTTTGCTGAAACAAGAGTTTTTCACAAAACTCCAGGCCAAATTTTCCAAAAAAACTCCCGAAGGTCGAATTTCCGAAAGTCGGGGCTGCCGAAACTTGGGGTCCACTGTTTATTATTACATATTTATTATTTTTACATATTATTATTTTAAAAATTTATTATTATTATTATTATTCCCTCCTTCCCCCTTTTCCTCCTCTTCCTTTCCTCCTCCTCTTTTTCCTCTTCCTCCCCCTTTACTCTTCCTCCCCTCCCCCTCCCCTACTCTTCTCCTTTTTCTCCCCTCCTCCTCCTCCTCCCCTCCTCCCCCCCTCCTTTCCCCCTCATTATTATTATATACTTCCACATACCAAAACTTTGCTGGACCTAAAATACTTTTTTTATATTCCAAGACAAATAAATACCAAGGCGGGTGTAAATGTCCACCTTCAATGTGTTTGGACAATTGAAAAATTTCAGTACCTAATATATGTCAAACAAAGAGGTTATAAAATACAAGAACTACTATAAATTGTAATTATAAAGGCATAAAAAATTACGTGGTCCCTCGTTTTTTTTAGTTAATCCGTTCCTGGAGTTGCTACTATTTTCGAAAACTCGATTTTCGAATCAATTTTCCCATAAGAAAAATGTAAATGCAATTAACCCCTCCGCACCCCGAAGTATTAAACAAAAATTTTTTTTACATAAATATAGATGTATACATAAACAATACAAGGGAAAGTGAAGAAAAATTAAAGTAACATTACCTTTTTCTTAGATTCTTTTTAGTTAAGGGGACGGGAGGAGAGAGATTGGATTTTTTACAGTTTTGGGAAGGGGAATCCCCTCCAGCAACATCTAGACCCAATTTCTTTTTGGGGTTGCTTCTCGCTCGTTTTTTTATGCACAGGGCCAAACCTTAAACACGGATCCTGTCTCGCAAAAAAAACGTGGAGAAGGGTCGTTTTTGGTGTCTCTTTAAAAAACTTTCCCCAAAATGGCCCAAGATTTTTTCATTGTACATGTTGCCGACTGGCTTCAACAAATTTTCAGGGGGATGTTTCTCCATAAATCTTTCCATCTTACCCCAATAGTAAAAATTCCCCTTTTTTTTCTGAAGAAGGGGACCTTCTTCCCTCTCTCTTTTTCCCCCTCCTTGCAGCAAATTTTGAGCTGCGATCTGTTGCTGTTCCTGCTGAAGCTCTTGCAGCTCCTCAGTGGTGAGCTATTCGTTGTGGTCTTCCACCAACTCTTCCACATCCTCCAAACTCACATCCAACCCTATGGAACTCCCCAGTGCCACAACTGATTTAACAACAGACATAGGCTCATCAGGGTCAGTCCCAAACCCTTCAAATCCCTCTTGTCGACACAATCTGGCCACAGTTTTCTCCGAGCAGAGTTCAAAGTCCTGGTAGTCACTCCCTCCCAAGCCATACCTATAAGGGTTATGCAATGGGATGCTGAAGTGTTCTCTCCAAAATTCCATTAGGGCCAAGTGAGTGTCTGTGGTCACAGTCAAGCACCTGTGAAACATTACTTTGGCGTAGTTTTTTAAAGTTTGCAATAGCCTGCTGGTCCATGGGCTGGGAGGAGAGGAGTGGTATTCGGAGGCAAGAACTTTACTGTGATGAACCCAAACTCCTCGAAAATTAGGTCATCCAAGTTTGGAGGATGAGCAGGTGCATTGTCCATTACTAGCAGGCATTTGAGATCCCAATTTCTTTTCCAGGAGGTAATTCTTCACACTAGGGCCAAACACTTCATTGAACCACTCGACAAAAATTTCCCTCATGACCCATGCCTTACTATTAGATTTCCAAAACACACACAATTTACTCTCATAACATTGTTTTTCCTGAACACTCTGGGATTTTCAGAATGTTACACTAGTAATGGCTTCACTTTGAAATCCCCACTAGCATTAGCACAGAACATGAGCATCAGCCTGTCTTCCTAGGCTTGTGTCCCTGGCATTGCTTTTCCTCCAGTGTAATGAAGGTCCTCTTTGGCATTTTCTTCCAAAAGAGACTTTTCATCACAATTGAACACTTTTTCAGGTTTCAGTCCTTCAGACTCTATGCACTCCTTGAATTCATGCACATATTTTCACCGCCTTGTGGTCCGAACTGGCAGTCTCACCATGCCTTACCACACTGTGTATGCCAGTACGGTTTCTTAAATCTCTCAAACCAACCTTTGCTGGCCTTAAAATTCACTTACATCACCACTATTTTGCAGGCAATTTTTACCAGATCGTTGTGCAACTGCCTAGCCTTTTCACAAATAATCGAAGTCATAAGAGTATCTCCTGCTAATGTTTCTCTTTTATCCACACCAATAATAACTTCTCAACATCTTCGAGTACTGGTGATCTCATTTTTGTCAGCATATTTACCCCTTTACACAAATAAAACCCGCACATAAAAGAGAGAAGCTTACGACGACGTTTCGGTCCGACTTGGACCGAAACGTCGTCGTAAGCTTCTCTCTTTTATGTGCGGGTTATTTGTGTATCGTTCCAGTCACGGTATTGTGCCTTTTTGTTATTTACCCCCTTTGCAACAACAGCATTCTTGATTTCCTCTTTCTGGCCACTATGGAACAAATGGTTGTGTAGGGTTTCTTATACATCCTGGCCAGTTTGGCCACACTTGTGCCACTTTCATATTGTTCAATGATGTTTTTCTTAACCCTTAAACGGTCCAAATGTATATATATGTTCACCGCCGTAGCGTCCCAAAGTTTTTGAGGAAAAAAAAATCTTTTCTTTTAACCCTTTGACTGTCACGGCCATATAATATATACGTCTTACGAGGTACCGTGTTTGACGTATATATACATCATAAATTCTAGCGGCTTCAAATCAAACAGGAGAAAGCTGGTAGGCCCACATGTGAGAGAATGGGTATGTGTGGTCAGTGTGCACCATATAAAAAAAATCCTGGAGCACGCAGTGCATAATGAAAAAAAAAAACTCCAACCGTTTTTTTAATTAAAATGCCGACTTTGTGGTCTATTTTCGTATAGTATTATTGTTGTATTCTCGTTTTCTTGGTCTCATTGATAGAATGGAAACATATTATAGAAATAGATGTGATTTTGATTGATTTTACTATAAAAGAACCTAGAAAATGGACTCAAAGTAGGGGAAATGTTTGATTTTTGCCAATGTTCAAAAGTAAACAAATGATGCCATTGTCCAATAAATGTCCAACTAGCCATTCTGATATGCAGTCATGAATGGGGTAGTCTTGACCATAATAGTAAGTCTTCTATTTTTTGTTTGAATAAAAATTCAAATAGAAAGCAAGAGTAATATCAGAGGGGCCTGGAGACACGACTGATGACAAAGAAATGTTATTTTAGAGCCAGGAATGTCTGCATGTTCATTCTGGACCTTATTTTGAAATTGTCATATTTTTTAGTTTTTGTGAAAATTGGCCAAATTGCAAATTTCTGACCACATATTAGGTAGTGAAATCGGTAAATGGGCAGTTTATTGTACTCATCGATAGAAAAAATGGAGTTCTAAAGAAATAGCTATGAGTTTGGGCAACTGGAACAATGGAATTAGCCAAAAATAGGGCTCAAAGTGGGCGAAATCGCCGATTTGTAAACAGCGCCGAGGTCGCTAACTTCGCGAGAGCATAATTCCGTCAGTTTTCCATCAAATTTCGTTTTTTTGGTGTCATTACAATCGGGAAAAGATTCTCTATCATTTCATAAGAAAAAATAATTTTTTTTTTTTTAAATTTTGCGACACCAGGAGACACCTCAGGATTGGGGCTGTGACAGTCAAAGGGTTAAAAGGAAAAAAGAGCATATGGTACCCAGGCATCCCCAATTATTTAATATGGCACACAGTGAGTGCGCACACCCATTCTCTCATGTCTAGGTGACTCAGGCTTATTGTGGCAATGTTGAATGAATGACAAAGAAAACGTAATACAATGGACCCCCCGCATAACGATTACCTCCGAATATGACCAATTACTATTAAGTGTATTTATGTAAGTGCGTTGTACGTGTATGTTGGGGGTCTGAAAATGGACTAAATCTACTTCACAATATTTCTTAGGGAACAAATTCGGTCAGTACTGGCACCTGAACATACTTCTGGAGTGAAAAAATATCGTTAACTGGGGTCCACTGTATACGTTTGGGCGCTACACGCGTGAACGTATATGTACGTTTGGACCGTTTAAGGGTTTAAATTCAATCGTATTTCTCACCTTCTTTACCACAGGCACTAGAGCTTTCTTTGGAGCCATGTAGCTTATTTAAGTACTTGCAAGCACTAAAATGAATGGAATATTAAGAAATATTTCGTAGGAGCACATGAGGGACCTTCGCTCACTGGTAAACAATGCCAGACTGGCTGGGTAGGGAGGTCGCCCCGGCTTACACCGTGCATACACGTCCCGGACGAACTATTATTCGTGAGTCAACCTATGATTAGCGAGCCCATATTTACACGAAAATATCCCTATGATTTCCAAAATCTACGATTACTGAAAACTACGATTATCGAGGGACCACTGTATCAAAAATAATATGAAAAATAGAAAAAAAGGGTATATCGGCAAACACTTCTGCAAGCAGCAGGACTCCATGTTGCCGTCACATGAGCATCCAGTGCAACTTCTCTGCCTCATATCTCTGTAAGTACTGACCCTAATTTTTTTTTTTCTAAAACACTTAAAAAATGTGCTGTTTTTTTCTAAGAAAATTTTTTTTTTTTTAAAATATTCGGCTGCGCGAATGAACGTATATATACATTTAGACTGTTTAACCCTTTGAGGGTTTTGGCCGTACTAGTACAGCTTACGACCCAGGGTTTTTGACATACTAGTACGCCTAAATTCTAGCGCCCTCAAATCTAGTGGGAGAAACCTGGTAGGCCTAACATATGAAAGAATGGGTCTATGTGGTCAGTGTGTGCAGTATAAAAAAAATCCTGCAGCACACAGTGCATAATGAGAAAAAAAAACTTTGACAGTGTTTTTGGAATAAAACAGCGACTTTGCACTGTATTTTCGTATGGTATTTTTTGTTGTATTCTAGTTTTCTTGGTCTCATTTTATAGAATAAAGACAAATTACAGAAATTGAGATGATTCTGACTGGTTTTACAATGAAAAGTACCTTGAAATTGAGCTCAATTTAGCAGAAATGTTTCAATTTTACCAAAGTTCAAAAGTAAGCAAATCATGCCAAGCGTCCAATACACGTCAACTGTAGTCAATATTCTTTCACAAGTGCGCTGATATTATTTATACCATTTCTACACTAATGCAGCAGTCTGCATAACAGTAAATCTTCTATTTTTTGTAAGAATAAAAACTGAAAGTGGAAAGCCAAAGAAATATAAGAGGGGCCTGGGGATGTTACTAACGAACAGAGGAAATGTTATTTAGTGCCAGGAATGTCTTTCTTGTTTATTCTGGACCCTATTTGGAAATTGGCGTCTTTTGAAATTTGTGAAATTGGCAAAATTGCTAAATTCTGACCACTGTATTGAATAGTTGAAATCAGTAAATGGGTGGTTTCTTGTGCTCACTCAATAGAAAAAAATGGAGTTCTAGAGAAATAGTTATGATTTTGTCGACTAGTACACTGGAATTGACCGAAAATAGGGCTCAAAGTGGGCAAAATTGCTGATGCGTAAACATTGTCGAGACCGCTAACTTTGCGAGAGCATAATTCTGTGAATTTTCCATCAAATTTCATACTTTGGTGTCATTATGATCAGGAAAAGATTCTCTATCTTTTCATAAGAAAAAAAAATTTTTTTTTTAAATTTGGCCGACCCTGAGAACAAGTCTCGGAGAGGGCCTGCCGACCCTCAAAGGGTTAAGGGTTAAAAATTGAAGTCCAGCTTACGAATTTTCCTGAATCCCTTGATAGATATTATTATGCTCACACTTCCACAGTGAATCAAATCCCCCCAAAAGCATTTGTCTCTACTCCAATTTAATATACTCATACTCTTGTGGCATACTTATGCACTGACCTCTCAAAACCTACGCACCCTCCTTTTAACCTTTCCTTAGAAATCTCCTGCAACTTATTTCATTCACCCTCTTAATCATACCTTTCTATGTTCAATCCTTTATGTATGGCCAAACAACCTCAGCAACCCATATTTCACTTTCACCAGCCTCCTCCTCTTTGAGACATAAAAGAACTATTATTTTTTTTATCAATATAAGTAACAGTAACTGGCACCACTTTGCTTTTAATACATTCCTCTTTTTTGCATTCACTGGCAAAGTTTTTATTTCTTTCTACAGATTCAATACTCCTGCTACAAAACAGTATTGCCCCGCTTTACAGTGTTTTCACCCTATGGCATTCCACTAATACGGTAGATTTTAAATTATGACCAAAACTTTCTATATGCTGAGCGGTCTTTCAAATGCGTGTGCGCCACCCAGTTTGTTTACATTCTCCATGCGCACATCTCTCTATTAGTAATAATAACACTCTTGGGCATATTAAATATCTTATTTTACATTAATATAGACATTTTCTTTAATCCATTTATGATATTTTCTTCAAAATTATATAAGAAACACATTACGTACATAGTATATAAACATTTTATGTTTATATACTATGGAGGTGTGGTAGCCGGACGGAAGGAAAATATTACGTCACCCCCTTAACCCTTAAACTGTCCAAGCAGATCTATGTTCACATGCATAGTGCTCCAAAAGTAGATCTATTTTTTTTTTTTTTTACATATTTTCAATAAAAAAAAAAAAAAAACCTAGATCAAAGTTTTTTTTACACTTTTTCAAATGTAAAAAAAGAAAAGAAGATCTACTTTTTTTTACATACTTTCAAATGTTGAAAAAACGTAGATCTACATTTGGACAGTTTAAGGGTTAATACACAACGTTTTTGTTTACAATTCTCGGCATGAATTATTCATTACTTCTCCCTTTGTTTATGATGGCATCTAAAGGTAGCTGACAGAACGATTAAACTCAGTGAACATGGTATGCCATTGGTAATAATATGGCTCTGGGCCACATTAAATATCACATAGCTATGTAGCCCAGGCGGACTACAGGTTGGCCATCACTAATCCAGCATCACTGGGACCTGTAGTGTGCCGGATTTAGTGAGTTTGCCGGATTACAGAGTGGTTAGGTTAGAATACAGTGGACCCCCCGCATAACGATATTAATCCGTTCCTGAGAGCTCATTGTTATGCGAAATTATCGTTATGCGAATGAATTTTTCCCATAAGAAATAATGGAAATCAAATAAATCCGTGCAAGACACCCAAAAGCATGAAAAAAATTTTTTTACCACATGAAATATACATTTTCCTACACACAAAAAGAAGGATACATGCACAATAGTAGAGTAGTACATGCACAGTATATATTGTGCATGTACTACTCTACTAAATGAAGAATAAATGACACTTACCTTTATTGAAGATGCAGCAATGACTGATGAGACACTGTGTCCTGGGAGTGCCTTTTCCTCCTGAGTACTGTAGGTCCTGTTTGGCATTTTCTTCCAGAACAGGCCTCATCACACTGTGTATGCCACTATGATTCTTAAATCTCTCAAACCAACCTTTGCTGGCTTTAAATTCACCAATATGAGCACTAATTCCAGGCATTTTTCCCTGTTCACCTGGGTGTTAGTCGACTGGTGTGGGTTGCATCCTGGGAGACAAGATTAAGGACCCCAATGGAAATAAGTTAGACAGTCTTCGATGACACTGACTTTTTTGGGTTATCCTGGGTGGCTAACCCTCTGGGGTTAATTGTTTCTTGGTATTCTCAATAAGCCACACCAACAATGGTGCTACAGCAGCAGCAGCAGCAGCAGCTGACAGTGCTACAGCAGCAGCTGACAGTGCTACAGCAGCAGCAGACGGTGGTACAGCAGCAGCAGACGGTACTACAGCAGCAGCTGACGGTGGTACAGCAGCAGCTGACGGTGCTACAGCAGCAGCAGCAGCTGACAGTGCTACAGCAGCAGCAGCAGCAGCTGACAGTGCAGCAACAGCAGCTGACAGTGCTACAGTAGCAGCAGACGGTGCTACAGCAGCAGCAGACGGTGGTACAGCAGCAGCAGACGGTACTACAGCAGCAGCTGACGGTGGTACAGCAGCGCTGACGGTGCTACAGCACAGCAGCACGGACAGTGCTACAGCAGCAGCAGCAGCAGCTGACAGTGCAGCAACAGCAGCTGACAGTGCTACAGTAGCAGCAGACGGTGCTACAGCAGCAGCAGACGGTGGTACAGCAGCAGCAGACGGTACTACAGCAGCAGCTGACGGTGGTACAGCAGCAGCTGACGGTGCTACAGCAGCAGCAGCAGCTGACAGTGATACAGCAGCAGCAGCAGCTGACAGTGCAGCAACAGCAGCTGACAGTGCTACAGTAGCAGCAGATGGTGCTACAGCAGCAGCAGACGGTATTACAGCAGCAGCAGCAGCTGACAGTGGTACAGCAGCAGCAGCAGCTGATGGTGCTACAGCAGCAGCAGCAGCTGACAGTGCTACAGCAGCAGCAGCAGCAGCTGACAGTTCTACAGCAGCAGCAGCTGACAGTGCAGCAGCAGCAGCTGACAGTGCCACAGCAGCAGCAGCAGCTGACAGTGCTACAGCGGAAAGCAGACGGTGCTACAGCAGCAGCAGAGGGTACTACAGCAGCAGCAGCAGCTGATGGTGGTACAGCAGCAGCAGCAGCTGATGGTGCTACAGCAGCAGCAGCAGCTGACATTGCTACAGCAGCAGCAGCATCAGCAGTTGACCATGGTACCACAGTATTTCGATAATATTTCTCCCCCTTTTTTAAACCACAGGGTTGGCACTAGAAGCTTTCTTGGGGCCCATGGTCACTTATTTTGCAGATAAAATCACCAAAAAAACACTGTAATAATACGAAATATTCGACTGTATGCTTGGATGTTACCACGGAGGCTGGCTGGTAAACAATGCCACCGTCGGAACATGTGAGGCTGGCTCAGGCCGCACATTAGACGCGTCTCGGACGAATAGCGTTGAGGGGGTTTTTTTTAGCGGTATACGAGGCAAAATCTTAGCGATAAAATGTATCGGTATGCAGATTTAACGTTATGTGATGCCAACGGTATGCGGGGGTCCACTGTACACTTAATTAACCAAACAATAGAGATCTGCTACATCTTCCTCATTTTATCACTGCTTTCTCCTCCACTGGCTTGCTGCTATGGATTTAAACCATCTGCACAATTTCTGAGTCAGTATAATGTTTAAAATTTGAGTCAGTATAATGATAAAATTTTGAAATTATGCTAGCCGAAATTAGTGCCGGATTACTGATGGAGCCGGATTAATGATGGCTGACCTGTAATACCTACATTATTATTATAACTGATAATTAACATATGTGTACCTGTACCTAAGTAAACTTACACACTGTGCTGGCATGCAGGACACATTAAAATCATTTAAAAGTGTTTTATTAGTCTTGAAGATGCCATATTAACCCTTAAAAAATGTCCAAATGTGGGTCTACCCTTTTTGCACGTAGCGCTCCGACCTTGATTTTCCCCCCATAAGAAAGAATGTAAAACAAAAACGTAGACCTACGTTCGGAGCACTACACGATGAACGAGATGTACGTTTGGACAGTTTAAGGTTAATAATGAATGGCAGTTTGGAGGGATATGGTGCATCTTTATATGTATATGCTTCTAAACTGTTGTAATTCTGAGCACCTTTGCAAAAGCAGATTGTATTAGCAAGGTGAAAGTGTTGAATGATGATGAAAGTATTTTCTTTTTGGGGATTTTCTTTTTTTTGGGTCACCCTGCCTCGGTGGGAGACAGCCGACTTGTTAAAAAAAAAATAATAGCACAATAATAATCACTGAGGCGCATCAAATATCGTATAAAACGTTAATATAGGGATTTTGCTTAATCCATCTAAATTTCACCCACATAGAATAAAAATTTAAAATAAATACGAGATGTAGTACCCAGGGGACTTGTAGGACTTGTGGTAGCCAGGCGACCTGTAGTCCAACATCAGAGAAATTGTATACACTATAATATTATGGGGGTAGCTAGAAAATTATTCCTTTCGTATGCCTTCACTTAGGGCGTCATTTCTTCTAAAATTGGTGTTTAAAGTGAGAATGGGAGTTTCTCTTTATTTATTCTACTGTATCAACGTGGGGACAACTTGTACACATTGTGAAGTGACGAAAACCAGACACATTCGTCTGGTTTTTTTACATTACAGTGGGTGGGGTGGGGTGGGGGGGCTGCCCTTCCTGGCTACCCATACTTCCCAACCTGACTTCCTACAAATAAAACTCACCCCTCCCCCTACATTAAGACTACAAATATTTTAAGGTAATTAATGATTGAAATTGATATATGCATTTTATTGCTCTAGGGAGCTTTTAATGTCGTAGTAAAGGGGAGTGGCCAGGCAGGATGCCATACCTCCCAAAACGACTTTCTACAAATAAATACTTTTCACCTCTCACCCTACATTAAGACCTTTAAAGACTACAAATATTTTAAGGTAATAATGAGTGTACTGTACGTATATGCATTTTATTGGTCTAGGGAGCTTTAACCCTCATAGTATAGAAACGTGGGGGTTGGGTGGCCAGGAGGGCAACCACACCTGATTTCCCTTACAGTATATACTACTCACCTTTTGCCCTACATTAAGACTACAAATATTTTGAGGTAAATAATGAGTGTACGTGTGTGTATTTCACTTTTTAATACCAGTTTTTATTGCTAACTTAATTTATTTTTAGTGTAAACTTGTTATCTGGCATTTATAAGCATTTATGAATGGAAAAAATGGAGTTCTGCTTTCTGGCGAAGTCTGCTTTTCGGGAGTAGCCCGGAACCTAACCTGCAGTACAAGGGGCCCTACTGTACACCTCTCCTCACTCAGCGACGTACTCGTTGACCGATGACTCGGACTTACGATGGGGTCTCTGACCAGCATGGGATATCTAAATAATGTATATCAGAGCTGATTCCTCTATTCTGCTTATTACAATATACATACACTACTGTAGAAACATTTAAAAAAAAGTACCAGAATGTTACAAATGATGCAAAGGTGACATTAAAAAAAATATCGAAGATGATTGACACAAACCCACTACCACTGTAGTATGCTCCTCCCTAGTGACAAATTCATTTACCAACATGGTCTTAGGAATGGAACTCTGTTGTTAAGCGAGGAGAGGCTGTATACTTAAATTCCTTCACTATTCTGTGATTTACTTCAACTTTCTTTTACCCATCTGCTGAAACCTCCTCTTCCAAGTAATGTACCCAAAATCAGTTCAGCACTATTGCAAGGTACACCACATTTGACATACCAAACCCAGAACAAGTTGTCCTTAACGTAACAAATGTGAACTTAAAAAGATACACATGAATGACAACCATAAAGCTCACACTCAACAGGAAAATTCGTACAGTGCTACATAACTGAAAAGATAAATAATTTTCATATGACTTGCAGGAGAGCCATGTAAAAAATTAGATTTTAAAACAAAGTATACCACTCATCTTATAACTCAGGTAGACTCATGGCTGTTAATAATGTACAGAGGCAGAGCTACGTTCATAGTACAGTGGACCCCAGCCTTACGAACGCATCGTGTTACGTTAAATCCGCCATACAAAGCATTTGAACGCAAAAATTTTGCCTTGCCTCCGATAAAAAACTCGCCTTATGTGATTCGCCCGGGATGCATCCCATGTGTGGCCTCAGCGCCAGTGTTTACAAGCCAGCCAGTGCGGTCACATCTACACATACTTTAGATACATTTCACATTATCCCAGTGTTTTTAGTGCTTATAACTGCAAAATAAGTCACCATGGACCCCAGGAAAGCTTCTAGTGCCATCCCTGTGGTAAAAAGGGTGAGAATTAGTATGGATTTAAAAAAGAGATTAACCCTTTCAGGGTCCAAGGGCCCAAAAATTTGGGAAAGGGGGGGGCCCAGTGTCCAAGAAATTTTGAAAAAAAAAAAAAAAATAATTTTTTCTTACAGAATTAAAGAGAATATTTTTTTTGAGGGTAATAAAACAAACACAAAAATTCTGATCAATACTACCGAGATACAGTGCCCAGAAGTTGACCCAAAATGACCAGGTGGCGACAACATTGACCATTTCCCCATACGCGTATTACTTTATTTTACTTTTTTATAGTTTTTTTTCTTTTCTTTTTTAATTTTTTTCTTTTCCCCCATTAAAATTTTGGGGCCTGAGAGACCAATACTGTATATAATGTAACAGTGGACCCTGAGTTTCGTGATTAAATCCGTTCCCGAAGCCTGCCGAAAGTCGAAATTTACGAAATTCGAAAAACCATTTTCCCCATAAGAAATAATGAAAATAAAATTAAAACCGTTCCAGACACCCAAAAATAATTTAAAAAAAATTTTTTTTTTTAAATTAATAAAGATTTACATACTGAAAACAATCAGAAATCAAGTAGATGCATATAAAAAATAATAATAACATTACACTTACCTTTACTGAAGACTTCTGGGGGGTGGAAGACGGGAGGAGGGAATAGGAGGAAGGTGTACACTATTTTTTGGAAGGAGAATCTCCTTCCATTAGGACTTCAGGTAGCAAGTCCTTTTCTGGGTTACTTCCCTTCTTCTTTTAACCCTTTCAGGGCCGCCCGTAATCACGGTGGTCGGTGAGTGTCCAAACCGGGGAAAAACACGCCAAAATCAGCGCCTAAAATTTTTACGCAAAAGCGCTCAAGGGCCTACATATAGAGAATGGGTCGCCCCGTGGTGGGCCCGTAAAAAAAAAAACTAGGCCGATACTTTGGGGGAACGCCGGCCATACCCTTGTTCCCATGTCCTCCAATCAGCTCCCTCCCCGAAAATTGGGTTTTCCCCTTTTCCCTGTCTGATTTCTGACACTGAGGAAATGAAATGAAACAAAATTCTCGGCTTTGAAAATTAGTGCCCGAAAATATGCCCAGGATATCGAAAAATAGTGCAAAAAACCCCACGTCCTGCCCTTTCCTCTGGTGGGGCATCGTGACTCAGGGTGGGGGTTTTCCCAAAACGAAGAGAAAAAAAAATTTTTTCCCCCGTGGCCTGGCCTTGACTTCAGTAATGCGTGATTCGACGGGGATTGTGATTTTATTGCCTCGACATCATTCGAGTAGTGATAGGGGGAAAACATATTCACCAGGAAGCGTCGGTATGTTCGCCGCCGATGCGCTCGGTAGTGACCCTATGCGTCCCCGGGGGGAGGATACACCCCGGGTACACCCGTGGCCCTCACCTTTTTTGGTAGTGATAGTGAGTGAGGGCTAAAAATTGGCGGGGGAGGGCCCCCAAGACATCAGTGGATGGTGTTGGGGGCGGGTTGGTGGTAGTGGCACCGCCTGGGGGACCGTTTTGCCACGCGGGAACCCCGCTGCTGACTCTCATTAAAGGAAAAAGCGGGGCACCCCCCACCCGCCCAACCACCGAACAACCACCTATGATGTCCATATCCACCGCAAACCGATCGGGTTTGGGAGAAAAATCCCAATTTTGTTCCCGCCCCACCACTTGATGACTCGCAAAGTGGAATTCTACCTACCTTTCCCCTTGGGAAAACCACCCAATGAACGGGAATTCTTGAATTATTTTTGACCACCCATTGAGGAAAATTTTTTGTCGGGGAAAAGTAAAAAAGTATTTTCATAAAAACATGGAAAATACGATCTTAAACCACAGCCCAAACAAAACCAGGGGGAAAAGAAGCGTTGCAAAAGTTTTGCTTTTTAAACATAATGCTTATGCCTCACGTTATAGCATAATAAAAAAGCTTACTGGGCCCACAGTCGGCTAATTTGCCCCCTCCTTCAGGGGAAATAATACCAGTGAACAGGGTTTATCTTACTGTTACGTAGTTGCATTTTCTTGCAAAACCGGGCCCTGACAGAAGTGACAGGTTATACAAGATTAAAATGGTTTTCTGTACTCAAACAAAAGTTCGGATATACTTTTTTCCATTCAAGAATCTTGTAAATTTACGAGTCTTTGATTTTTTTTCAAAGGTAGACTGTCATTCAAGCAGTAATACCAACAAGAGGACTGCTTTGGAAAAATTGTTTGTACTCTTGATGTGCAGTGGCCGGTTTGGGTTTGTTGTAAACGGGTTTAAAAAATTAAAGATACCAAAATGTTATTTGGGTTTTCAGGTGACGTAGGGAGAAACTGATGGACCTTATCTTTGGAAGGGCCATACATTATATACCCCATAACTGGTAAAAAAAGCCATTACTCAGTGGGTTTCTGCAAGTGAACAAGAAAAGATTTGTGGCAAAAGGCGTTCTAACGTAAACATATCCCAGGCCAGCAGGTTGTGGGGAGACGTGCAGGTTTTTTTACTGCCAAGACTCATGGCTTACGGGGGCATGACAAACGAAGTCACATTGTTTAAACCTTCACCGTAATGAAATGCAAAACAGTGGCAAATGATCAGTGATAAATTTAAAGATTTGAAAACCCCGTGACAGGTTGATTATACACAAAACATGCGCTTTGGGTTTACAAGGTGACCCTGCAGATTTTTTGTTGACTGGCAGAGTTAAAGGGGGCAGAAACTTTTCTTTCCCTCCATGGACATTTCAATGTGAATGCATAAATATGTACCAATAAAGATGTAACAGACCACCGTATGGTGAATTTGTTTGTCTGTTTTCAGACAAAAATAATGAAGCCAGGAACAAACCGCAATACCAAATGGTCCCCCGAATTTATCACAAAAATACCCAAACGTTTGGAAGAGAAGGGCCCTTTCATAATACAGTTCCCTTTAACCAAAAAAAAAAAATTTGCTCAAAGAGATCATTGTCTGTGCACAAACAAAACGGGCAAAAAAGACCAAAGACACCGGTTTATTGGGGAGGAAGTAAGTGCCTCTTGTTGGGCCTTTTCAAGGAGTTCCACAAACCCCAGCCTAAAAACCCCTGTCCAAATTTTAAAAAATGAAAAAAAAAGAACATTTGATTTTACAAATATTTTTGCATGTTTTTTGTAATAAACAACAGTGGAAAAAAAAAATAGAAATAATTTAGTGGGGGTTATTGGGTTTAATTACAGTGAGTTATATATAACATTAAAAAACAATTGGCCTCAGGGCCCCAAAGTTAGTAAATGAAAAAAATTTGGGAAAAAAAAAACCTAAACAACCTAAATAAACCGATGTGGGGAATTTTCTGTTTGGGGCCCCCATCATTTTTTCTACAAATTCTTTGGGACGTACCGGTAAAATACTGATCAGATTCTAATTTTTTTTGTTTATTACCCTTTACAAAAATATGCCTTTAATTCGAAAAAAAAAAAATTTTTTTTTTTTTTAAAATTTTTTTTGGGCATGGTGCGTGACTTCAATTTTGGCCTTGGGCCCTGAAAGGGAATGCCACTGGGGAAAAACTTTTAGGTCCACTGGACCCCTTCACACAAAATATCTGCCAGAAAGTCTGTTTCTGGGATTTCTTTTGATTTTCCCGAAGGGGACAAGGTTTTTCACTGACCAGTTAGAAGACTTTTTTCAGCTTTGGGCAGGGGGATACTTTTCACAAAAAATTTGCAACTCATCACTTTGAACCATGCCCTTTAAACAAACCCAAAAAAGGCACCCCTTCACCTCTTTTCCCCTCTGAAGCAAGTTTCTTTGCTGGGGTCTGATGCTGTTCCCGTTGAAGCTCTTTCAGTTTCAGTGGTTTGCTCTTCCCCGTGGCCTCCCCAATCTTTCCCCACCTACACCACCTTCAACCCCAGACTTGCCCCAAAGCCCCAACACCTCCACAACAGGGAAGGGCGGCAGGGTCAGAGTCTCCTCAAAAACCCTTTTAAAAACCCCTGGTCGTGTTTTTTTTGCTTTCTTTACCCTGGGGGTTGCACTAGCTTTTCCTTGGGCCCATGGTGACTTTTTTTAGCGTTTCAATCACAAAAAAACAAAGGTTATTACTATGAAAACCCCGGGGTGATATCACGTATTGGTAAACAATGGCACATGAGCTAAGGCGTGGGAGACTGGCTTTGTTGCGTGGTACGTGTGGACGGGGACCAGTCACCGAATCAGATTAAACACAAAACCGAGGGAAATTTTTTCTGAAAAACTTGCCGAA